>JAAAKE020094256.1:0-19950 GCA_010014785.2 Anisolabis maritima | reverse complement strand
ACCAATTGATTTAAATAAATATGTCTGGATAATTAGTATCGTAAAAAACAATTATATATCGTTTAATGTCTATATGGTCTCAGATGCCGAAAAGACAAAAAAAAAAAAAAAAAAAAACTAGTGAGAAAATGGTGGGGGGATGAAAAGGTGGAGGAAAACAGTCTCCGACCAAACACAACGTCTCGTTTCTATGGTAACCATGCATGTCACCAGATTTTCATAAAAACAATGGTCTTGTTACTATCACACAACAGTGGCAACGCTGCAATCATCCGTCCTCTTCCTTCCCCGAGAGCCCAATACTGAAGTTTGCTTAAATAGATTTTAGAAGCTAATAAAATACAAAACAACACAGAAGTTTTAAATAATTCCTATGCTCCGCTAATAATGATATTTTAAATATTTAATTTGAAACAATGCTTTCTCTTTAAAGTCAGCAAAAATTCTAACCTAAATAGATTTAATAAAAGAATATGAAGTGTGATATATCTTATATTCAGGGATTTTCTTTATTTGACTTTTCGTCTCTTGCACTTGTTCTTTATTTTAATAAATTTTTTATAAAAAAAAAAAAATAGTAACGAAATTTTTTTTTTTTCTGCGAACAATCGTTATTCCATTTCCAATATCTAGAAAACAGTTTAAAAGTTTATATCATATGACTGAAGAAATTTGAGAAATATAAATAAATATTAAAAGAAAAAAATAGAGTTAGTTTTTCTCTTATATCATATATATATTCTATTCTCTATATATGGAAATTTCAGTTTGAGGTTATCATATATAATATACCTATAAAACCAAAATGGCGGTTGATAATAATAAAATTATACTCACTGCTTATTTTGAATAGATATTCTTGTAAAAAAAAAAAAAAATAGAAGAGCACTCACCTGCAAAGAAATAAAATAAAATAAATTTAAATAAGTACCATATTTAAGTAATATATAATAAAAGAAAATATTTATAATTTTAATTGTAAATTTTTTCTAAATGTTTTATAGCAACCCTTAGAGCATAGACAACTCCATACTTTATGATCCAAGAATATGTAGTTGGATTCCCGTACTGTTCGATAAAATTTATAAAAAATAATTAGCAATTTAAATATAAATGTACCGATTACGGTTATCATTACATATTTAAATAATGTCTATATGATTTTAGATGTCGAAAGACAAAAAAAATAATTATGTCGTAGCAGTTTTTCTGAAAGATTATAAAAATTTAAAAACAAAAAATAATATTTAATCCTATTAATGGTGTTAATAAAATTTACTAGGAGATTTATTTGTTGAGAATGTGGCGATTATTTAGTATTACTTTAATAATGGACTATCTATGGAGGGATAATGTGGACGACAAGCGTTGCAAGTCTGAATAGGCATAGTGTTTTTGTGGGAATTTGTGGGTGGTGCTTTGTCTCGGACACTTTCTGCTCGGATTATCATTTCCTCCCCCTTCCCCTCCACCGTCTCCACATGCTCAAGACGAAAGCTTTTTTAAATAGAATATAAAAAAAAAAAAACATTTCTTTCATCTACCAACAATACAAATTTTATTCTTATTTCTTTTCTGGTAATATAATTCAATTTGTAAAAATAAAAATCTTAATAAAGAAAAGCGGCCCCGTTAAATTATTTACAAATTTCGTTTTTAAACAAAATATTTAACTTTTTAAATTATCTTCTAAAATAGAGGTAGTAAATTTTTTTTTGGGACATGGAAACATAAGGTCCAATGGACCTATAATGACCAGTGGTCACATGCAACCAGGAAGAACAGGAGAAGTGGAGAGTGGTGACTTTAAAAGGTGCTTGTTGAGGTTGGATTTGCAAGTTTTGAGATTATAGGTTTTAGGGAAGATAATAGCAATGAGGATGTTCCAATCACGCGAGGTCATGGGATAAAGAATACTGGAATTGACTAGTTCTACTAGTCGCGACTTTATCGACATGGGAATGCTTCACTTGTATTGACAGCGACAAATGTCGCTTTGGGAGGAATGATGGACTTTAATTCGTAATATATATATTAAGTTTACTCGTTTTCAATTTTTTGCAACCTCTTGTTATACAAACCCGTATAACACAATAATTTTACCCTTGCTATTGTAATCTCAAAAGAACTTTCTGTTCAAATTTCTTTTGACCGTAATAAATAATTTGATAAAGTATGGCATTGAATAAAAGAAAAATTAAATTCCAAAAACTTTAATTAAAAATTACAAAAAAAAAAAAAAAATAAGGCACTCTATCTACTAATACTCTACTTTTACTGTTATTCAAAGTAGCTATATAATATAATAAAAATTTTTAACAAGCCTTTTTAAAGTCACTTGCCACTAATTAATTAAAAGTGACAAAGAATTAAGAGGTCACCTGATCTAGAGAAGTATCACTAATAGCAACAGCATTCCAGGAGCAACTTAATTAAGAAAAAAAAAAGGATCAAGGAGGGTGAGGATGAATCGATTTGATATCAATATTAAGAGAGAAAAAGTCCTTAAAAAGAGAACATCGGATGTCCTTTTGTGTTTGTGTGACCAAGTCTCCGTTTCAAAGCATCACACCATCACCATCACCTGGCTTCTTAGAAAAACTCCTACCACCAACACATACCCATCCCAGACATTTCCTCTTACTGCCCTTTTGCCTTTAGGATTAGCGTCCATCCCATTTGACTAGCAATGAACTCATCCTAAAATCCTTTTCCTCTCTCTCTTTCTATATATATAACATGATATATATTTCAAAGCATCAAGAAATTTCGATGAATTTGAATTCAAAGGAGATATAAATTTGGAAATTAAAAGAGGAGAAAAAGGAAAAGTTTATAAATATACATATTATACGCACAGACGACCAGAGTTAACGGTTAGATAAGCAACGACATTAATTCAAAAGATGGAATTTTTTCTTCTTTTGTGCTGTTTGTTGAATATGATTATTTTCTTTTAAAATATACCTGCTTAAATAACTTTTTTATCTGTTAACATCAAACGTAGGTTTTATTACTTTCCTATAGCAATATAAATATCCAAAGGATTATATATTAAAGAAAAGATTAAATAAAATTATTTTTGAACATAGGAGGGGGATTTTTTTCGTTTTTTTCGCCATGTGATGAAGCTCCGTATTTATTATTTATATTAATTGGTATTCGATATAATATAAATTTTTGACACTCACAGCGGGAAATGAACCTCTGTCCTTTTGTAAAATAAAATAAATAAATCCTAAAAGTTTTGGTCGAAGCAAACAATACTGCTTCTCAGAAAATAAACATTTGAAAAGACCGCCAATAATATTTTAAACTTATATATTTAATATTTGAAGTATGGCTGAGCTAGATCAGTTGCAAAAAAAAAAAAAAAAAAAAATACGCTTTTATTTAAAATGTACTGAAATAAGGCCAGCTCGTCCTTTGCTATGCACATATGAGAAAGGGATAGGAATAGCGAGAAGTGTAGAGAGGTAAATAAATAAATAAAAATATTTAATGTAAAAATAATAAGGATAAAAAATTAGAAATAAAGTAAATATATATATAGGAATATATTGTATATGAGTGCATAAATAAAAAAAATATGAAAAAGTTATAACATATGTGATATATAAATTGAATATAAATATACAAATATAAATATCTGTGATTTAAAATGCAAAAAGAGAAAAATAACTTTTTATAAAAAACTCATTGAATATTTCATTTAATTTTGTTTCATTCTTTTTAATAAATCCGCCAATGCAAACAACCAATTTTTGTCACCCTTTTTACTTTCTCTTAGCTATATATGAAATATATATTGAGAAACTATCGCGATCGTAAAACAATCTATGTTATGATTTCAACAGAAATACACGTTTTTGAGTTCCTAAGTCTAAAAAATAAGTTTCGCAAAATGGTCTGTCTATGTGTGTATTCAAGATTTTGCAAAAACAAAAAAACCTAAATTGAAACTTTTTATTTAAGCTAGATACCCTTGTCGTTTGACTTTTGAAGCTTTTGAATAAAATCAGCCAACAGCTACTAGTACTTTACTAAAGTACTTTTTTAGTTTTTTTTATTTTGTCAAAATTTGCTCCAACGATTTTGATTAAAATGAATTTATCATTTATTTAATAGATGATATTTGAAATGTATTAACTCGTATCCGCCCCACATTTGTTTGGGGCCCACTTTACTATTGTACGTTTTTGGGTTTCTCTTTAACCACTTTAACAATATTGATTAAATTTGCTGTACATATAATTAATTAGATAATCTTTAAGATACAATATATTAATAATTTTCCACCTCAAAATAGTATAGTAAGGGTCCCTCAATTTAAAGGTTCCTCTCGAACGCTTACAAATGAGGGGGCTACTGCGCACCCCGCATGCGCTGACTGGAGACTGTCACCAACCTCTCCCCTAAACGAAGGGGATGGTTTGTATTAGCCTATCATTGATCAACGTGCCCAAATCAAAAATCTGTGATAGCACATCACTCAGCTTTCCTTATCTTAGGTAAGAAAAAGTTATGTGATGTGTGTTTAACTACACCAGTTTTTTTGCAATTTTAATAATAATAAACACATTACTTATGATCAAATTAAAATGACTATGGAAGATATAATTGAGTAAAAAAAGGATTTTATTGCATTATATATAGAATAAAAATCTTACATTTTAAGCTACTTTTAGAGATTTTATAAATTCAATGCGAGTAGCTACAATATACACTACAATCTTCTCTGAATTGTTATTGCTTGATCAAAAATCAAACCGATTCCATAAGGAATATAATAAACCCTTTATTTGTGCTTTACATAGTTAGTATTACTAATAGTTATTCAGAGTCACGGAAGTTAAAATGTTCATTATGCTTTTCTATAATTACTTATATAACATAGGGAGTATAGGAATGGAAAGTAATCAATAAAAATAGTTTAAAACTTAGTGCGACTTTTTTCATCAGAGTAATTTAATTCTTTCCTTTTCTAAAACTTTTACTTAAATTATTCGTGCATTTTTTTTTTAAATAAGAAGAGAAAAATGTATTTTAGAATTCCATTTAAAAAGACTCTGATTTAGATCTATCCTAATATAAAATAATAATAATAATAATAATATTCCTCATTTCTTTTTTTCCCTTTTCATTTATTTTATTCCTTAAACAAGAAAAAAAATATGGAATGAGTTAAAAAAAAATTATTACAACCTACAAGTTTAAAATTTAATTTAAACAAGAGATTGTATTTCTTGGAAATAATCATAAGTCACTAACAAAATTTAAATAAAAAGTATATCCAATGCATTTGGGGTTTGTAATAAAATAGTAACTTAGGGGGAAAATTAGAAACAAAATATGGAAATATGAGAAGGCAAGAAGAACGAATTTGTTTCAAAACAGAGGGTTTTAATAAATTCTTGGACTGAAAACAAAATTTTCCGTCTAATGATTTGCCAAAAAGAGAATTAATGTTTATTTAAAAATCGTTAATTTTTTATTGTTCATCTACTATGCGTCCTAAAAAAAATTGGTATTACATTTATTATTTTTTATTTATTGTAATTCTTCAAATAAAAAATACGCTTTTATTAATAAATTCACTAAAAAAGTCTTTTTCATAAAATTATATTTGGCTAATTAAAATAAAATCGTGAGATATCGATTGCAAAATTTTATTTTATTTCTTTTGGTTCTTAATCGAGGGGTCGCGAAAATAATTGTTTTCGGATACTTTTTATATTTAGGGGGTCCGTGAGTGTAAAAAAAATTAAGAAGTCATAAATGATATTTGAACGTTTAGGCTTTTATTTTAGTCAAATATATTCAACAATTTTATGAAAAATATTTTCTTTTTAATGCATTTTTAAATAAATATATATATGTAATTTTTTTTCATAACTAAAAAATGTCACAAATCGCTTCTCATGTTGGTCATGAGAGGCGTTCCAATCGTTCTAATTTTTAAATAAAAAATAAAAAATTAAATTTTTTCTTCTTTTTTTAATAATTATTAATGAAATATTTTTTTTCAACATTGTATTGTCATCTGAAATGAGTCTATGTGTAATCTCTACGTCATCGGGAAGTGTTTTAAAAATCTACACAGAATATGTTAAATCAAAGCTTTTGTTTGTACATAGAGTATTTTAAATAAAAGCGTTTGTTTGTATATAGAGTATGTTAAATAAAAGCTGTTTGTCCAATTTATTTTGAGACGATTAGTAGTTCTAAATAATTGAACTCATCTTCTACAATAATTTGTATATATTGAATTTAACTCTAATGAATAAGAAAATAATTAATTTCTTTCAAAATATTATTTTAATGCTTTATTTATTATTCAACGTCGTCAAAGTCAAAGAGAATTTGAAATTTCAGAATGGGGAGAGAAGAGTTTGAATAGTACTTAAAATCCAATTAGAATCCAAACATCTTTCATCTTTTATCTCGCACCATAAAGAACGAATTCATCTACATTACTAATGCATTTGTCCTCTGGCGAATTTTGTTGGTTTGTTTCTTTCATTGGATGTAGCTTTGTTGCCATCAACCCTCTCCCTTCTTCTGCATATAAGGAAGACAAGGGTAGGGGTAGAATAAAAAAAATCTGTGTGTGTCTATGTGTGTGGACATTAATTCACGATCCCCCAACCACCCACACTGTGCGCCGCCAAAAGGGCTTGTATAGCAACAAGTTGAAGGGCCTGGTGGCCTGAAAGACAGCAATCGAAACAACTGGCCGTTGTTTGTTTCCATTTCCTAAAAAGATCCTCTCCCCACCCACTTACAAACTAAATAAACATTGTTTTTGGTTTTCTAAACTTGAATCATGACTATTTACAAAGTCAAATGAAATTTAGGAAATTAATTTATATAGCTCTATAAAAATCTACATAAAAGCAATGATTCAAATAGGCTTTTTACATTATGATCTTTTCTCATATTTATATAAAAAATAAATATAATTTAATTCTCTAAAATTAGATAATAAAAAGTACTTTAGTTTTTCTATTTTAGAAAAAGGAAAATGTCTAGGTGAAAAAAAAACCAACATATGTTCAGTCCACAATTTATTGCTGATATTTCGAGCATCATAATACTGCTCATCCTCAGTACACAAAAATAAAACTTTGTATGCACTCTTCTATTTAAAAAATAGAGAAGAGGCATCTATCGAAAGGGCCTTCTTTATACGCGAGTTTTTATTTAAAAACATTTTTTTAGAAAATTTATGCATATATGATATCTGAAGTGATTAAGTAACTGTGAACTGATTGATCATCTTCTGGTTTTCTCTCTCTAAATTTGTCTAGTTTTATTTGAAAAGTTTTTCTCTAAAATAATTTATAAAATATTCAAGAAAAATAGAATTAATAAAGTAAAACTCATGGTTTGCTAATATGAACCTAAAGTTGTAATTAATATTATAGATCAAATATATTAAATCTATATTTTGAAGTTGATTGCTTAACTATAAACCCAGAGATACAACTGGCAGGAATGAAGTGCTCCCCCATCCCTACATTAGCCTTAAATAAAACTTTATAAATAATTACTTTAATAAAAAAATTTAATACTTTAGGATTAGAAATATCTCTGTTTCTCTCATTTCCTCTTTATATCCATAATTTTTGAATAGCTACGCCTGACCACTGGGAAAATACAGCTATTTCAATGTCAAATTTTATATGATTTTAATAACTTCCTCCACTAAGAGTCATTGATATAGTAAAAAATTTAGATATATATTTGCTCACAATTTTATTTAAATCCATATTTCAACTTAATTTCAAATTATTGAACCAAAGATTGAAAGAATAAAATGTTACATTAATAATTATAATTTAAACAAATTGGATTATTGAACTTTATAAGTTACTTATGATATTTATTATTTTCAAGACATAACAATTAATATTCAAAAAGCATTGTATAAAGAACATAGTTTGTCCTATAATCTCAAAGAGATTTGGAAAATAAAAAGATGATAATAATAAGAACTAGGAAGGTGGCTGTGTTATTTAACAATGGGGAAAAGAGCAGGCAGCTTCTACTAAGTTGAGTTCCTCCATTGTTGATTATAATAATATTTAAGAGGTCAGTCAGAAGGGATTTTAACTAGTGGGGGGCAAAAGCCAGAAACATGAAATTTTAATTGGGTAACAAGGCTTGCTTTGATTAACGTCGGTTTGATTGTGTTTAATTTGATTAATATGATTCCGTTTCGCGTTCGGAAATCGCACCTTAGATAACGACAGTTTTAGTTTACGGCGGTAGTCCTGGAATGGAACACACCCTTATGTCACAGAAAGCTCTTCACATTGGGTTTTATAATCCCAATATTAAATTTCATTTGACATAAAAACCGAGGGGTTCTTGCATGAATTTTAACAAGTACTCTTTTCATATTAATAGTGATAACCCATATATTTATGAAATTACTTAATTAAAGATAGATGAATAAAATTTGGGTGAACTATTTCAGAATTTCAATATTATTATTTTCTTCGCCTATTGAAGATTTTAATCCATAAACAAAATTTTATTTTTTTATCCATTGTCTTTAATAAATATTAATTGTCCTCTCTTTATAGATAAAAAAAGTTTCCCCTTAAGCTATTATTTTTTAACTAAGTTTATTGATAGATTAACGAAAAGAGTTAAAAAGTTTTGCATATTACATATATATACAAAGATAATTAAAATCTACAAACTTTTTATTAAGAGAAGAAAAATAATTAAAGCTATACTTAAGAATTTTTAGTTCAATCAACAAATTTTAACTTTATACTTCGTTTGCATATAGAAACAAAATATATTCCAATAAAAAAAAAAAAACTTATCTTAAATAATCTTTAATGAAAATTTAAATAAAAATTTTATATTTAATTAAAAATTTGAATTGTTATAATTTTACAATTCTTCTTTCTTATTTTAATGGTTTCTAAAAAAAAAAAGCAAAAAGATTTCAATTGATCATTAGAGAAATATTTGTTTTTAATTTTTTTATTAGTATAAGATTTCTCAATATTTTAATTGTTTTACGTAAAGGAAGAGGCATATTAATGATATATATTATTCCTCAAAAGTAATTTGACAAACTTTTGTTTCGTCTTAATGAGAAATTAGGAGACCTACATAAAATTCCAAATCATCAAATTTTACTTTTAATTAAATTTAATATTTTATGTTTTCTAATCTATTATTATAGCAGCTATGTATGTATATAAATTTTTTCTCGAAAACGGCTCTAATGATTTTGATGAAATTTGGTGTATTTACTATTGGGGTGCGAGGAATTAATCGGAACCGAATTAGATAGTGGTATCGCAACAAAGTATCGATATATGGCATCAGTATCTTACTTACAGAATATCATTCAATATAAACATAGTTTCTTTTACAAATTCTGTTGATATTGAAAGCCCTATGTTGAAGTTTGTTTATAAATTAGTCGTTCAATTTCATAGATTGATTGAACTCTCACAATTCCATTCAAACGATGGAAAGTTTGCTGCGAAATTTTATATTAGAAGAAATTCAGTATTGCTATAATATCTGTTTTTTCTTCATCGTGAATGACAATCGGAAAAGAAAGTGAGAAACATCCAAATTTTAATAAATATAGACTTGTAAAACCTTGAATCCAACGAAGTATTTTGTTGTTGTTCTGTCCAAACTTTATTTTTTTATTTTTTTTTTGTTTTCTTGTCGTGATAAAGCAATATGTCTTTCTGTCAAGAAGGGTAGCCAGATACCGGACGAAACTCTCTGATCGGTAGGCATGGCGATAGAATAAAGAAGTGAGTGAGAGTTGGTGTGGGACCCTTTTTCCAATTTCCAGGAGGGCTCATCTCCTTGCCATATATTTATATACAATTTCCTCACCCATTTTTTTATTGTTTCCCGAACGTGTTTTCAATTTCGCGGAGCCTTGGAGTTTTTTTTTTTTTTTTTTTCACGCCCCTCTATTGATTCATCTTTCAATCTTGATTCCACCCTTAGCAAGCAGCAGCATCCCATCCAATTACCAATGCCTCTGGCATCTGTTTTTGTATTCACTATTTAAATCAAAATCAAAACCTTTAAATTAATTCTGGTAAAGAATAAAAATAATCTAACATTAAATTATTTGATCAGGTAATGAAGAAAAATATTGGTTTTTAATATTATTATAACTTTTTAAAAAAATTTTGTACAAAAAATCAACATTTGTCGGGATACTGAAAATTTTCCAGCGACTTCATTTAAAATCATTTATTTTTATTTTTTATTTTTTTCAAAAAACTAAGATCGTATTTATTTTTGATAGGATATTTTCGTCTCTCAGCCTCGAATTCCTAATAAACATGAATGAAAGAATCGATATTTAATTGACAAATATACAACAGATTTTTGTTTATTTGCTCTGTGGGCGCTACTTCATTGTAGCCAATATATCTGAGAGCTCGAGTCGTGTTTTTAAAAAATTGCTTTTATTTTGTGACGTCATTTTTTACTCTTGGTTTTATTCTCCCCTTTTTTGTTCTATTATATTATGTTAAATTTAACTCCTGGCATAAAGATAACATTTTTTTTTTTTGAAAATTTTTGATCTAATTTCTTTGGTAGGTAGCTCGCTTTGTATTAATAATCACACACCATTACAAAAAAAAATTAATATTTATAAGTATGAAAAAATTATACATAGATACAAAGAGAGTAAAAATAAATTTAAATAAAATGGATATTTATGAAATATTTCATAAATAACATAATATACACATATAATTAATTTTGATTTGAATAAATATTTTTTATTTCATATTTTAAGCTTTTAAAACCCTCTACATTAATATTTACTTTACACCGGACGAATGGATATAAAATACGCCTTTAGGCTAATTAAAAATAACATCAATAAACACAAACATTTAATGCATTGTAGAGTGTTAATAATAATGAAAGATTATTATTTGGAAGAATTTACCGAGAAATTATTTTACTTATTTTTAATTGTTTCAAAATTAAAAAAAATTCTTATATAAGTTCTCTTTTGCAGATTTCGGACCGCGCTGATCACTCTTGTAGTGAGTAATTTTATGTTTATTTATTATTGCCTTCTATAATAATAAATTAATATTTATTAAACTCAATTCAATAAAATAAATTTATATGATGAGTCTGACCTTCATATTTCCAATTAAATAAAATTTTTTATAAAACGTTTTTTCAATAAAAAAATGTTTTTTCGTTAAATATATATACCAACAAAGAATGCTTAAAAATTTATAGTTTGTGACGTCATTTTTTATTACTTCCCGGGGCTCCTTATTAAGCTCAACATTAAAATAAAAAAAAAAAAGGTTGAGATTTGATATTTTAATATTCTTTTTTGAAAATTACATTACAAATTCTTTTACAACCATGAATTATAAAAATTAAGAAACAAAAAAAATTGGTTTTTTTAAAATTCACTATTTTTTTGAGCTTTTTTTTTCATTTGTTTAGTTTTGAGCCAAAAGGCATATAAAAAAATGTACTTATTAAAAAAAAAAAGTATAACAATAATCAATACATAATTCTAAATATTCTAATAAAAAAAGTAAAAAAAAAAAAAAACCTAACAAAGAAAACAATTCGAAATTTTTTTTTATAAAAACTAATAATAAATACTATCTTAAAAAAATATATTAATGTTAATATATTTAAAGTAATTGGACAGCCTGTATCATTATTTTCGTCTTAATGAATGATTAGGAATCCGAGAATAATAAATTTAATAATAGATAAAACATAATGAAGTTTGATTTTGAATTACATATAGCTCTCCTAATTATTCAAAAAGACAATGCAGAAGATACAAGTTGTCCAATTACATGTTAGGAGGATAGTAGGTGTTTGAAAAAAATCATCAATTTCCCTTTTTATACTCTTTCTGATTCATTTTCTGATATTAAAAAATTTTTGTCTTGTCTCCTAACATTATATTCTTGGAAAAGATTCTACATCCGAGGCCATTAAACAAATTATTAATATATCGACGAAACCCATTCTCGGTTCATATTTATTTAAATTAATTGGTAGCCAATTATTTTAAATAAATCGTTCATGATCTCTTAATACTTAATAGATATTTATATTATAAACAAACTTACCCTTTCTAATATAATTAATTACTTAAATTTCTTCCATCCTACGTATCCGTATAGGACTAACGATCCCTTATTAATTTTTAAATAATTTTCGAGATCTATTAATTTGAATTAGAGATTAGTATTCAATATATGCCTCGAATCGAACTTGTCAATGGAGTAAGTTTTGCTGGGGTGAATGAGTATCCGTTGGTTTGGTGCAAAGGATCCAGAACGATCCCGGGTACGACTTCCGGGGACCATTTGGTCTTGATACACCAGCAAAAATATCCTCAGTCTTTAAATATTGAAAGATGTATTAATTTTTTTTTCTCTCTTTGAAAAAATCGATGTTATTTATCAAAAGAATATAAATATTTTTTCGTTAACCAATTGAGACAAGTACTTGAAATATTTTAATATTAAAATTCGAATGAATGGATGAGTGTCGAAAATATCTTTTACCTATTTGGATCGCAACCAAATTTATATATCAAATTTCTCACTCTCTTTATCATTAATTCTCCCTTAGATTAAGGATAGATTTTTCCGATTGGTGCTATTGGTTGTTGGTTAAGTTGCCTAAATCCGGGCTCCGGGGTTTTTTTTTTTCATTAGCTCCCAAGTTTGTAGCCGTTCTAATATGTGTGTGTAAGGTCCCGACAAATTCTAGCCTAAAGCCCTGTGATTAGATCAGGCGTGTGCGTGTTGACAGCTCCTGCCTACTTCTATAGATCCAACACGTTCTACTTTTTTTTTTCTTCCCCGCTTTGGCAATTAAACACAGGCGATGTATGTGTATATATACTAAAAATCCTCATCAAGAAAAAAAGGTGTAAACTTTTTCTGCACAAAGTATTTGAAGAAGGCTGACCATACGTACAGTTTTTTTTTTAAAGTTTTTGACCAGCTCTTCCTATTCATAATTATTAAGTGTTGTTTTTCATTTGTGTTGCAAATATATCTTGTAACTAAATAGATGGGAATATGTTACTCAATGATATAAATATTTCTAAATAATGTCATAATCGAATATGGTCAAATGAAAAAAAAAAACAATGAAATCTTTCCTATCTAACGCACCATGGATTAAAAATTTTACGATAAAATATTTATTATTCTGAAAAAAAAATATTCATATAAAGGAAGCCATCTTATATCGGAGAAATAATGAAATTAATCTTTTTATTATTCTCTTGATAGTTGGTTTGGTTTTTTCGTCAATAATTAAAATAAAATTATTTTTTTTCTAATAAGTTTTTTATTTAACTTGATTTTCTCTAAATATTATAATTTGTTTTTACAATGAAGAAAATACAACTTAAACTTCCATTGAGTGCGTAAATTCGTGGGTTTTTTTTGCTGGAAGAAAGGCCAACTCACTAATGGTTTTTTCGATTAATTGCTTCAAAGATTCAAACCACGCATGCTCAGTGGTTAAATCTTCATTATCAACATGCGTGCTCTGCCCTACAGCAATTATAAGTTATTTAGGTTGGCAAGCAAAAACGAATACAGTGTTGGTAGGTATTGTACGTATAATTCAATTAATTAAAAAAGAACCCTTTGGGTGGAGCTTGAAGCAAAAGAGAAGAGGAACACAGCCCCTCTTTCATTGCTAACTAATCTGATATTATTTAGTCATGAGCTTTATATCAAACTTCTCGATTATTAAATATAATTAAATTTATTTTAAATAAGTACATCCTAGAAATATTTTTCCTTTTTTTATTAGTTAACCTAACCTCACTTTTAGAAAAGAATGTTAAACTCTGCTCGCAGTCTATAATTACCACGTCATCATGACGCGACACTCAATAGCCAATCAGAGCCTAAAATTTTTGGATCATAATATTGTTTAGATCAATTAATAAATTACTTTGTTTAAGAATGAAAAATTGTAACGGAGGTTTCCTCTCCGGTTGACGCATCCTCACTGAAGGTTCTTTTGGAAGTAGACATATACTCTTACTGTTTCAGATAGATTTGTATAGTAGACTACTATTTTATTCTTTTTATTCTCTCACCTGGCCATAAATAATTTGGCTTGTCACTTGATAGTCTAAAGAACTTATTTTCTCTCTCTCTCAGATACTTTTGTGAGTGATAATATACACATTGAAAGAAAATTCCATCTTTAAATCGCAAAGGGATTTTCTAAAATAGCTATTAAAGTTGATTTTTTTTTTTTGTGATTCCCAATCGATTAAAAAAAAAAAAAAAAACTAATGCTTTTAACCTGGAATGAAATTCTCTTAAACTTAAACAAAAGAATCTTCTTTTACTCTTCTTCATTGCTTCTCTCTCTCTCTTTTTTTGCTTCTTTTCAAATTAAAAGTCATAGATTGAAATCAAAGTTCAACAAGAAAGAAATAAAAATGCCAATTAATTCTTTTTTTTTTATTAGATTAAAATATTTAATGATAATTAATATCACAACTAACTTGTCAATAAATAGGGTGAATCACCTGCCATTTTGTTGTTATTCGGTTGACTACTGTTTTTATTATTTTTGTTATCTATTAAAACTCCGATTTTATATTATAGAGTTTTTGTTTATGTAACCATACAACGGTACACAATCGAGTAATCGAGTAATCGTGAAAACTTTTTATCAAAACTGAGAGCCCACTGTTTTTATTATTGACTGTTGATCCTTTTTCCGTGATATGCATAAGTCTGCTTACTGTTTATTCAATCTGGGCTTCATTACGGCTGATAATCGCACGAAGTCGTCTGACAGTTGCAAAAAGTTTAAAAACCGATGTTCGATAGTGTACCTCTTCACAAACAAAAATGCACTCAATAAGAATAAAAAACAAAAATGATAACAATAATATTGTTAACCGTACAAGAAATAAATGGCGGGTGTTTCAAAATCGGCGAGACAGCCTGTATATTATTTCATATATTAATTACGAATTTTAAATCAAAAAAATATAGGATTGACGGGATATAGACTCTAGGGATCTTCAATAACCCGTTTTCTACAAAGATATATAGCAAATACAATTTATAGAAAGAACATTATTAATAATAACTTAATTCTCTAAGAGAGAGAGAGAGAGAGAATGGAAAATATTTTGCACATTTATCTGGACATGTAGGGATCTCTGTGTCGGTCTTTGTGTGTGGCTCCTCAAGTCCCGAGCTCTTAATCCTGACGTTGCCCTGACCAAGATTGATGACGTCAAAGACTTTACGCCCCGGCGTTTGTCAAAGTCTCAGGCTTCAATTCTTTTCTCTCTCTCTCTCAATCTACAAGCTGATTAAGAAATTCCACAATGTTTCTCCTGAGAGAGTTGTTTGAATAAATAAATTACCTAACCATTATTTCTTTTAAACTAAGAAAAATTTATATAGGCGAGTAAATAAATATATTACATGATATATTTTTCAAACCAATTAGTTTAAATTGATTAATAATGTGATATTGGTATGATATTTAATCTCTGGACTCACCATTATTTATGTATATAGGTTCTTTAAATAAAAGTTTGGGGAAAAAGAAATCCATTATTTTTTCATTTATTTCAAGGCTTTTATTTAACATAGTTAGGATTGTTCGATTTGGGTCAAATCTGCACCGTTTTGTTCTACAATTTGTGCCTCTTTCATAGAAGGTCTTGTCCTTATTGGTAAAAAACTCGACTAAGCGATTTTCACAATCTTGAGAACAATTTCTTATCACCAAGGAAGTTTTGTAAAGACAAAAAAAAAGATGGTAATCGCCAGGTCCGGACTATAAGGTGGATGCATCAAAACTTCCCAACCAAGCTCCCGGAGTTTCTGGCGAGTCACTATAGACGTTTGTGGCCTGGGGTTGTTGGAACACAACTTCTCTCCTATTGGCCAATAGCTTCAAACGGTCCAATTGTTGACAGTAGAGGTCCGAATTTAGTGTTTGACCATATGGAAACAGCTCATAGTGGATTATTTCTTTACAGTCCCACCAAACACACAGCAAAACCTTCATGGCCGTTAATCCTGGTTTGGTCACTGTTTGAGCCGTTTCGTCACGCTTTGACCACGATTGTTTTCGCACAATATTGTCGTATGTAACCCATTTTTCATTCCCAGTCACCATCCGTTTCAGAAATGGCTCGATATGGTTCCGTTTGGCCAAGGCTTCGCAGATGGAAATTCGTTCCATTATGTTTTTTTGCGTCAATTCGTGTGGCACCCAACCATCGAGCTTCTTTTTGAATCCAGACAGCTTTATGCAAATGGTTTAAAACTGTTTTGTGGTCGATATTGAGCTCCTGGTCGATACTATGACTGCTAACATGTCGGTCTACTTCGATCATTTCCATGATTTTATCGACATTTTTGACTACGGGCCGATCTGTGCGAGGTGCATCTGGAACATCAAAATTACCGGAACGGAATCGACAAATCCAAAATTGCGCGTGATTGGCTGTTACAGTATCGGGACCATAAACACCATTTAAGCGCCTGGGTTGCATTTTCGCCTTTATCGAAGCAAAATTGTAAAATAAACCCAATTTTCTCTTTGTTGACGTCCATATTTTACGCTCTAAATCTCGCAACCGAATCGATCAATCACAAAACTGTTAAAGAATTTTTTTTAATACGGAATGTCACTTTTCCAACGAGTATAAGTATGAACCTATGAGATCAATATATCACGAGATATATATCATTAGAGTCATCAAGTGAAAAAAATGGATTTCTTTTTCCCGACCTATTATTTTCGAACAATTTCTTATAGTTTGAAACATTCAGGCGCATGAGTATGACATATTCTCATTGCGTCACGCGCTTGCGAACTACGTTTTTACACAATTTAGACACATTCAGCCAGTTTCAAACTCCTTGAAATTACTCTTATAGATTTTATTAATTTATTATTGTGAGATTATTCGAACCCCTTGCCATATTTCTTTTCCACTAGGTTATTAAGGTAATTTATAATTTCTACATGAACATTATTATATTATTTAACGTATTTATTTAAATATTCTATATATAATATATATAATGCTTCAATTTTTTTTCACTCCTAATATTATTCAGATAAAATAATAAATTGTGGTCTTTTTTACGAATATATAAAAAAAAAAAAAAAATCATGCGCACAATAAATAGATATTTAAACGAGGCACACTTTGAACATGAGAATCCTTTCCCTTATATCTTTTTTTTTTTTTTGCTCTTCTTTCTTTTTCTTCTTTTTCCCACAAGATATAAAAAGAAAGAAACAGCCGGATTTTATTTGTTTCGTTAAAGAACTATGAAAGTCAGTTGGTTGTGAAGTTTTTTTTTTTTTTTTTTTGGAGGGGGAGCCCGGGGGGTTGGGGGAGGAGATCGTTTAAGTGGTCGATGAAACATGTCGCTTGCTTATATGAATAACAAAAAAAAAATAAAAAAAAAAAAAAGGAAGTGTAATTATTTCTTAAAAAAAAAAATCTGATTAAATTTTGACATATGCTGATTCCGTGATAAAATTCAATTATTATCAAGAAATTCGAATAATTGTAAAATACTAAGTAAGATATAAACAAAAAGTTATTTGTTGTATGTAGATTTTAGAAATATTATTTAAGAATGTATAAAATAAATCATCTGAGGAAAAAGCAAAAGAAAAAATTAAAAATCCTTTTTGAAATAATTTCTTTTTTATCGTTAATTTTTTTTTTTTTTTTGTTTGAATTAATTTCTTAAGAATCCTATAATTAAAAATGCAAAAAAAAATTTCTGATTATGACAATTTTAATATTCCTAAAGTCTCTAGTAATATTAATAAATAAACCTAAAAATATAATATTCAGAAAGAGAAAATAAATGTTTATTTTATAAAATAAACCATATTTTGACACAAAGTTCAACAATCCAACACAAAAGTCCCGAGCGAATGGAGTCGTAAAAAGTAAATCTTAAATTTTTTCGTTAGATTTCTCCCCCTCCCCTCTTCCGCTTACTCTTAAACAGCACTGTAACTACGGCGGTTGATGAATGAATTTTGAATGATTTTTTTACACTATCTATAGAATGCAATCACTTTTTTTTTTTGTATTTGTAAACACAGCACTGAGAAATTAACCCTTTTTTAATTTTAATCAATTTATTAAATTATAATTTTTTTTTTGGGAAGGGAGGGCAGATTTCACAGGTTAAAATACTCCATTTAAAATGCTGACTATTTGATCCAGAAAGGGGAAATTTCCAAATTTTAACACGAAAAATTCATACAAAAAAAGCAATAAAATTTCTTAGAGGAAAAAAAAAATTTTTTCTTCCTTTCTAAAATTTTTTATCGGTACTTGCTACTTTCTTTTTTCAATTTCTATTTAATTAAATAAAAAAAATTTCACATTTTTTTTAGTCTTTTCTACATCTTCGGCCATAAAGACCTCTTATATAAAAATCACACTTGATATTTCATATCAATTTTAATTCGAGATAATATTTGATTGTTGCGATGCAATGATAAGCAGTCTATGGTCAATCAGATAGGCAAAGAAAAAACTACAAAAACCAGGGCAACATATATATAATTTGTTTGATCAGAAATGATGTTTCGGTCCTAGGTTGGGATCATTGTCAGCAATATTTCTGAGTTTTCATTTTTTACTTAAAAATCTGATGATGGTCTCAATATAACACGAAAAAAGCTTTATATGGTAATTTTTTAATTTCTAATTTTTATAAAAATAATTAAAGATAAATGACTGATTACAAAATAAGTTTAAAAATTTTTTTTACTAAAACCTACTGAAACAAAAGAAAAAATTTATAATTTTTTTCTTTTAAATGAAAGATATATTAATATTTTTCCAGTTGAAATTTCTCCCTCTCTTTCTTTATTCGTGAATTTTTTTTTTTTCATATGTGCAAAATCGAGGGAAAGCATATAAATTTCTCGCACTGGGCATATTACACTTGTGAATAAATCAAAAGGCCTACGGGGCGATTGCAACTTGAGGTCCGAGCTGCTAAAAGTCGCCGGAATTACACCAGGAACATAAAAATGCCATTAAAACCTGCAACATAAATTATATGATATTTGTCAAACGGAGAGAGCGAGAAATGCCAGAGAGGGGGAAAAAGGACAAATTTTTGAATGAGAGAGCTTTTGAAATAAAAAAAATTCTTAATTACGAATAAAAAAAAAAAAAAAACATTACGTGAATTTTACAAGATACACAGATCAAAGTGCCATTTAGTATAATGATGGCGAGTTTCTCTCTCTCACTATGAAACAGTTAAACGTCAATTCTTTTAACAACAAAAGTTATTTACAAATACAAATCATTTTTAACAATAAAGGACCTGACTGTCCATCTTCAATTGGTATAGAGATTTTTACTTTCAGATAATGAAATTAATTTCAAAAATTTTTTTTTAAGGCTCCAAAAATATAATTTAAACCATTAGTCTTATAATTATGGAACTTCAACTAACTTGAATATGGAATAGCAAGATTTTGCCTAAAATCGATCAACTATAAGTGATACAACATTTTTAATTCTTTTCAACGTAACGTTTTTTAAAAATTTAATATAGTATGTGTATTTTATTTTTTACTATATATAACCGTTGTTCCTTCCAAGCTGCACGTGTTCGCGGCTGCGCAGTAAATTGCATAAAAAAATTTATTTCCCGCGGACTTATAATAAATCAAATAAAATATAAAATTGAGACTTTTGGGGGTCAATATATTTTCTAAAAAAAATTCAAAATCTTTTTTCTTTTTTTTTTTCTTTTATATATATATATATATGGGTTGTATATTGATATAGTCAGTGGTCGAAGTGGCGGGCTAAAAGTGGTGGGATGGTTAAAAAAAATTAAGAGCATATTAATAAAACATAAAAAA
>JAAAKE020094245.1:0-19954 GCA_010014785.2 Anisolabis maritima | reverse complement strand
CGCACATCGTTCTGTGCCATACCAGTTTTTTTCTAGACAGTTCACAATTTTAATTTACATTTCATTTTTAGGGATTTTTCGATTGTGTGTTTTAATCAATTATCCATATTATAAAAAAATTAAATTACAATAATTATATTGACAAATTCTGTTTAGCCCTTGGTCCAGAGCTAGAGGTACCAAAGATGAGTGGTTGGCTTCCCGTCCTAAGCGATATTATATTGGCTACCAATTAATTTAAATAAATAAGGTCTAAATGGTCTCCAATGTCGAAAAAGTCTTTAAAAAAAAAAATTTTAATTTTTTTCAAACCGAGCTAAGATTGATTTTTTTCATCATCAGGCTGTGCGACGGGCCAGCTTAATTCTTCTCTTGGTCGCATCTACCGCAATAAGGGATTAATGGCGAAGAAAAAAAACTTTTCATATTTTTATGATAATTACTATTATGCTAATAATCTGTTAATTCGTTATTCATTAAAATTTAAAATAAGATTCCAAAATTCTCTAATTTTGAACTTATTCAATTTGGCCTCAGAAAATGATTAATCTTGAAATATCTGAAAATATGGTTTCATTCATGACCCGTATTTTGAATTGGCATCTCTATATTTAAAATTAGAACAATTAATTAGAGATAATCAACAGAAACGAACGAGAGCAGCAACTTGGCTTTGATTCAAATTTTATACAATCTAAAATAAATATTAAAATTTATCAGATCGTTTGTTCTCGAAACAAAAAAATAGACAAATAAACGTGGATGAATATTCATTAAACAGCGCAATGAATAATGGTGTCGACGTCAATTTTTTTGCCCTGTCGTTGAATTTTTCACCCCCCTTTAACAAAGGTTACTATAATAATCTATATATGGTTGGATTCAGCATTAAATATGGATTAACTCTGCCAATTTTCATTTGTCTATCTTTCTTGGTTTTGGAAAATGTTCATTCACTTTTGCGAAGTTGCTAGCTCGTTGTTATCATCTGACAATAATGGTTCATTTTACATATGGATTCAATGGTATATCATCCATTTTTCTCTCTCCTTCGGCACGAAAGGGTAGCACTTTTTCGTGATGCCAAATCTTAAAATCTCTACTGTCCGCATTTGAAGGTCTTTAGAGAATCTCGATTTAATAATCCCAGACTGCTTGGAAAGAAATGAATTGAATGGCTGTCCCTGTGACATTAAGGGCAGATCAAAAAAAACGTGTCAAGGACAAATAATAAATAATAATAGATCGTTCGCTCTCCCTCTCCCAAAAGGATAATCCACCCACCCACGTAAAAATATTGAAATTATAAATGATAATTGAATTTATAATCCCTTGATTTGTATGAGACACAGACAGGCAAGTGCCCCACTGAAAAGACCAGCCTTGGACCAATAAACTCAGAATTTGACTTTTTACCCCGCTCAACAAAGAAAAAAAAAACACGAACAAGTGATGAATTCAAAAAGAGTCTTTAGACTTTTTTTTTGGAAATTGCACCTCAGATGCCATTTATACAAGGAGGAGAAAAGATGGCAGCCAGAAGGGAAGATATATTAAAGTAACTTACCTGCCCAAGCGAGAGAGATGTGCTGTCTGTCACACCAGGTTTTTGGGTAGGCCTATTATTTTCTTTATAATAAATATATGAGAACCCAATAGTGATACTACTAATTCGATATTTAGTCCGAGCGCAAATATCGGTAAAAAATAAATACATTTTCAACTAAATCTTATTTATAAATCAGAGTGGTATTTAAGGAAACA
This sequence comes from Anisolabis maritima, assembly GCA_010014785.2. Classification (NCBI taxonomy): domain Eukaryota; kingdom Metazoa; phylum Arthropoda; class Insecta; order Dermaptera; family Anisolabididae; genus Anisolabis; species Anisolabis maritima. Next base: position 18,190 of record JAAAKE020094245.1, on the reverse strand, counting down.
GAATTTAAAAATATTTGTTACGATGGAAACGAATCGTCCTATCTTTTCTAATGAATCCTTAAAAACTCAAATTGAAAAATTTTCAGCTGGAAAAAGATTAATACATTTTAAAGGTTTTCTAATTTATTATTAGTACATCCAATTTAATCAAAAGCGTTATCAAAATAGTATAAGAGAAAATCACAAAAAACCTAAAAACATACAAGAGTAAAGTGGATGGCAAACAATTATGGGAGGGGGGGGGGGGGGGAAAATACATTTCAAAGATCAAGAAATTGTTTTATAAATTTTAATAAATTCGTTATAATCTTAAGAAACTGAAAAAACTACATCAGTAAAGTTCTAGCACTCTTTGGCCGATTTGATCCAAAAGGTTCGTGTCACATGCGACGTCGGTACCTATCATATCTTTTTACGTTTTTGGGACATTTTGCATCAGTATTTTGCGAGACCTCAAAACGTGTATTTCCCTTGAAATCTATGCAGTGAATTTTTTGCGATAACACATTAATGTTCAATTTAAAAAAGTAAGAAGGACCAAATAGTCAGTCAAGAGAAAGAGAAAGTGACGTCATCGTCAGTCGTCGAGCTGATGTTGACCTCGCGTTGTTTCTATACAAGGCGATTGAGCACACACAGACAGACAGACATTCAATGAGGCCCACATCGTCGTCGAAATCATCGATGATGAGATTTAAGTACCGATCTCAATAATGAAAGGGAGGAGCGCTATCGTTCCAAGAGTTTCAAAACAAAATGAGCTACCCTTTTGCGCCATTAAGAGCTCGTAAACGAGATTGGAGAGTCGGGTAGAAAGAGGTTTATATTCTGTATGAACCATTATTGTCAAATGAAAATGAACGAGTTGGCAACGTCTTGAAAATAAACAAAATTGTCTTTATCTCGTTAATTTTTGTCTTAATATACATTATTATAGAAACCTCCGTCAAAGGATGTGAGAAATTCAATTTATCATTGAAACAAAATTTACTCATGACAAGTGGATTTATTAAAAAGGATATTTATCATAGTTATAATTAAATTATTCAAAGTTTAGTTGCCATTAATATTAAATAAATTTATTTTATACAATTATGGGAAATTTTACCCATTTAGAATCAGGGGTTCCATAAACATGGTCAAAATTAATTTTATATATTTACTCTATTATTATTTTTTTCTTTTATTACTTTTTGGACTCCTGAAGTGAGAAATTTAAAAACTTCAAATTTTGAATGGTCTTTACAAGTGTTATAAAAAATTTTTTTTTGTGATTTTGATATTTCTTTTTCTTTTTTTTGTTTCTTCTACTTGATCTTATATTAGTAGAGTCTCGGATGCATGTGTAAGTGGGATGCTTTTGAGTGCTGCCAATGACCTGCCAAAAATGACAAACTATTAAAGCCTACGTTTAGATGTCTATCTTTTTGGCCATCCTTCTTTTTCGTCATGCCCCCGCATTTCGATATAGAAAAAAATCTACTGTAACTAATATATAACGAAGTTTTTTTCAGAGACTTCTTCAAACACTTTTAAACTATAATATTGTAAAATTTTATAAAACGATTTAAACAAGCTACAACATCCGGGTGAAGAAATTTTTGGGATCTATAACAATTTTTTAGTGCTATCTCTAAACTTTTTTTTGGGGTATTTTCTGGCCCGTTTGGTTAGCAGATAGATGAAGCGCTCCCTACCCCTCCCCTTAAAGACCAAAAGCATCCCTGACAAAAATAGAAAAACCTTAGAAAAAACTTTTGAATTATTTTTAAGTAGCTAGACTAAGGGTTTTAAACCCTCTCATAAAATATAGTCAGTTGCACAGGAACGTTTTCTTTTTTTCTTGGATGGGGGAGAATACAAGATCGTCTAGAAGTGAGAGGGGGGAGTAATTGCCACCTCTCCCTCGAAATGACCTCTATTCTTTTTATTCTCTTTTTAATCTAGGCTCGATGTTTTCCCAGGTAATTTTTCACGTTTTAAGTCTTACAATATTCATATTATAACATTTATTTGTACAAAACTTTTTTTTTTTAAGATTTTACATAAAAAAATATTTTCTTTGATAAGACAATCTTCTTTGTAAAAAAAAAAAGTCTTCTACAAATAAATGTTTTTATTATTGCAATGTACATATTATGTCACCCTCTCTCAAATTCTTTGGGGGCACATTTTACCTGCACTCTTGAATTTACGAATTAACGTCAAATTTTGTTTACAAAATTCCACCACTTCCCTCTTGATGCTATATTTTGTTAATTTCTTATCTTTTCTATAGATGGGTCTTCTCCCCCCCCCCCATTCCCTTCATTTGATTATAATTAAAGGAGGGAACGTTTGAGAGGATAAGAAAAAAAACCAAAAAATTATGAGAATTTTTTTTCATTTTATTATATAAATACTAGCTTGAAATTAATTAACACTTAATGTCACATTATGTACAAATCATAAAATAGTTCGTTTTTTTTTCTTCAATTAATAATATTATATAGTAAATAATACATAGGGAGACAATCATTCTTAGTTAACAAAAGAAAAAAATAATCAGCATCCATTTCACACACAGTCTTACTTTTTATTTCATTTACATTATAATTATATTCTTTGTACTAAAACGTACAAAGACAAAAAAAAAAAACAAATTTATTATTATTAGAATAAAAAATAAATTTGAAAATTAAACAATGAATGAATGAACTAGAGTGTTGTTTTTTTTTTTGTTTAGTAGTAGATTATATATATTACATACATGAGATTTTTTTTTTGAAAATAGAATATCGACTGACGACCAATCAAAAAAATAAAAAAAAAAAAAGGCGCAAATCACAGATTTCCAATTTCCATTGATTATTTTGATGCCAATTAATTTGGCAACGTATCATAAAGTATGTCCTTTGTGCTTTGGGTCATAGATTCAGGAAATTTAATATCAAACGCTACAAGTAGATCTCCTTTACGCGTTGGCTCCTTGGGCAAGGGAAGTCCGTAGCCCTGGATTCTTTTCACTGTTGTCGGTTTGATGATCTCGTTTGTCAAATTCAATGGGATTTTATCGCCAGTCAATGTTGGTACTTCTATTAACGTTCCACAGAGTGCCTACGAAAAAAAAAATTGTTAAAACATTCAAGGTTGATTATTTTTAATTCTATTGAAGGGCGTGTGTCAAAAAATAAACAAATGTATACACGAATCAAAAGAAATTGGAACAGCGAAACTTGTTTCTTTTTACAACTGTGATTAACTACATTTATTTTTAAACATATAATCAATATTTAATTTGGAAAAAAATCGGGTACATTTAGGAATATGACATCTAATACTGAATGAGTATAGTGGGAAGATCATTTCAATTCTTGATTGTATCCATTTTCTTTTTGCAGGAATGTTTGTTAATAAATATTTCATATGATTTATATTATATTTAATGTTTTTCTCTTTCTTTCTCCGCAAAATTTTTTTATTAAGGATAGGAATGATAAATTAGAGAATGATTCAAGAAATATGAGAGTAAATGAAACATTTAGGAAGGAATAAAGTGAGATAAAATTTCAGAGGGAAAAAATAAATTAAGCCATGGAGGCTTCGCTAGAATATGGAACATTGATAAAAGTAAAAGACAAGATATAAGAAAGAAGGCGCCCTCAAAACAAATAAAATGGTCTATATATATATTTGTTTTATAATTTTTGTTTTTTAAAGCCTCCCCAAATAAAAAATAGTGTACTCGGGGAACGATTTGGAATTGGGAGTGCCGGACCCGAAGGACGATGATATATAGAAAGACTCGATACACATTTGTAAATTAATAACAAGTCCTGTATATGAATACATTTTTGCTGGTAAGAAGATTTGATGATTGGCAAAGTCAGTCTTGCAAAAATTTTGCTAACAAAATTATTTATTTTGTTAGAACATTTTTAAATTTGCTTAAAAAAAAAAGGGTAGGGGGAGAGGAGGAGAAAAAATGAGAAATACAATCAGAACTAAAACTTATAACTTTGTCCATGAACGATTTCAATTTTGAGAATTTTTATTCTCCCTTCCCCCATTATCAAACAATAAATTTTTTGGACAAGAGCTTGTTTTCTGTACCTTTGAAATTACCCTCTTTGACTCCATGCATTCATTCTGTTCTAATTTTTTTTTTTGTTTCTCATATAATATAATGACAATTTTTGGTTTGGTTTCATAAAATCATTCACTAGAAGAAAATATATTTAAAGAATAAATAAAAAATAAAAATGATGTATATAAATAAATATTCGTTCATATCGTCGTCGTCGAAAAAGCCCAAGTGCCAAAAACATTATATAATTCACTGATGAACTAATGCCCGGAGGAGGAAGAGAAGGCGGTTTTATTATAAATTTCTCTAAGTTGAGTTTTCGGTTCAGTAGGATTATTTGAAATAACGATTTGGAATATGTTAAAGAAAGAAGTAAATTAATAATAAACAGTTTCCCGATGCATAGGAATGGAAACGAGAAACATTCTCTCCTCTCACTCTAGTGAATATATTTAGGCCAGAAGCTATTTTTAAAAAATTTCAGAGCAAACCAACCGATTTGGATACTATTTGGAGAAAATTTAAGATCCATCCCACACCTCTAAAGAATTATTTAAGATTTTGAATTTGTTTAATATACTTCCTCCTCAAGGTCTCTAAATATAAAAGTTGAGTAAGAATGGCAAATGGCAAGCGAAATATAGTAATTGCAAGATCAAAACTTTGAAATCACTGAAATTGTTCGTCAATGAGAAAAAATCTGAATTGATTTTGTGGCTTACAAAATTTTGTTTTAAATCATTATTTTAATGGAATGACAAAAGACTCATTCAAAATGGTTCCCCTGAGAGCAATCACTATTTTGCTTCGTCTTAAAAAAGATTATTAGATAACTTAAACAAAAGAAAAAATTTTATAACTTAATTGTAAATTTGTTATTTTAGATGAATTTACCTCATAATTACAAAAAAACAAAATAAAATTTGTTGATAATGACATTTGAATGGATAAGAAGAAGTACAAGATTATTTTAATTGTCAAAATTTCTTCAGATCAACATGAATTCGATAAATATCAACATTCATTGCAATCACAGTTTTCTACATTTTTATTTAAATGGCGCCTATCACCAAAGTTAAAAACAAATACTATTTTGTCTGTCAAACTTTATGGGAAATGAATGGGGGCATTTCAATTCTATCAGCACATCACCCAAAAAAAAGGAGAAATATGCCAAGTCTTTCAGAAAAGAAAAAATTTCGAAAAGTCCCCGTTCTATCATACTATACAATTCTATTTCCTAGACAGGCAAACAAAATACTATTTTAAGTCCCACTGGGTTTCACGAACATGTCAGTGAGTTAAATATAATCGCCTTATAAATGATTTATTCAATATCGATCATGGACACTCTATTTCGAGCTTATCAAGATATTTAGGATAATCCTTAATAAATTCTTGAAAAGAAATTGGAAACGTGGCAAATTGTCAATCTGATATCCGTCTGTTTTTATTAATTTTTTCTTTCCTATACACTCATTCGAAGGATTGAAGTTAGGAAAGTCTAGTAATTATGATTTTTTTCAAAATCGAGATTTCAATATTGAATATTGAACTCCTTTATTATCTAAAGAAAGTGATTAACTAACTAGTCACAAGTGAGGCTGAAAGGCTTGACAAAAAAAATTTTATATATGAACTTTTAATCAAGAACTAAAGGCAACAATCCACCCAAGTGATAGCTCCTCAACTATTAATTTTGGAGAAATAATACTCAAATACATAATTATTCCTTTCATCAATTTTGTTTAAAAATATTTTTTCCAACTTTAATCCTTAAGGTAAATTAGATTATAAAGGGAAAAATATACAAAAGTTGTTTAAATGAACAATATTGTATTTGGATATTATTTCGATAAAGTTAATATTTTAGGAGATATTTTGATTTTTCAGACAATTGACAATCTTGCGACCTTCTTGAATAAATATTCTATGAGTATGTTTGGGGGAAGAAGAGGGTTACAAAAAAGTTTCTCAGAAAAATGAATGATTAATAGAAATTTCATTTTAAATAAATAATAAATCCATGATGATGATTATCTATCCATCTATTATCAAAAAAAAATTCAAAATCAAAGTGTTTGTTTATAAGTAAGAGAGAGGAGTGGAGGAATTTTAATTTTAACCCAATGATAAAAAGACACGCCCTTTTCTTTAAGGTAAGAAAAATAGACTTACCTGTTTAAGTGAGATTTTGGCTGTAAATCTGATATCTGAGCCTTCTCTTTTGAAGTGAGGATGTGGCTTATCTCTGATAATAAAAACAATATCAGCTGGAATTTTGTTGCATCCCTGGTCCCCTTCTTTTTGAAAAGTGATTTTAGTGCCAGCCTTCCAGCCCGGTTTGACGTTAATCGTTAATACTTTATCTTCTTTACGTGTTGATCCGTCTGGTTGTAAAACGCGACGTGAAATTTTCATCTTTTTCGTACATCCTTTTGTAATATCCTCCATGGTCACGTAGAGGTCATGCTCAATCGGCGGGTCTTGTAACTTATCCTTCCTTCCCATGTTATTGCCATGGAAATTGAATGACTGTGATCGAAATGCACCGCCTAAATTGCCACCTGGGCGACCGCCACTAATAAACGAAGCAAACGGGTCATCGATGTCCATATCGTCTTCAATGAACTCAAATGGCCCCCGATTACCAGTTGAACTGAAAAACGATTGAAATGGACTTGCCGAGCCAAAAAATTGTGCGAATGTCGCTCGCGGATCGCCATGGAAGGTGTATGTGAAATGTGAGCCCGTGGAATCGGTTCCAGCCCCGCCGCCTGGGATTCCGCCTTTGAGGCCTTCCTCACCATATTGATCGTAAATATCGCGTTTTTTCTTATCACTTAACACTTCATACGCCTCGGCAACTTCTTTAAATCTCTCCTCATCACCTGCTGCTTTATTTTTATCCGGATGATATTTGAGGGCTAATTTACGATACGCCTTTTTGATATCGTCATCGGATGCGCCTTTCTTTATCCCAAGTATTTTATAATAATCTTTCCCCATTATTTATTATTTCGTTTGAATAAATAATAACAAATCACTTACTTTATGTCTGTAAATCGAACAACACGTATTTGATTACGACACACAAGAGAGAGAGACAGAGTTTAACTAAACGTTCTGGTTTCGAAGAGGAACGATTTTATACAAATTACACCTTTGAGTTGAATCGAGAAGTTTCTAGATTTGGCAACGATCATAGGAGAGGAATACACGAACACACCCGAAGCTCACCGGAGGTTCTCGAATGGCGGCGCTTGCATCACTCACACATCCTTAGCTATCTTCACATCACATAATAAAATCGTTGATAATCTATCAACTGTCAAAAAGAAAAAAAACTAAATTTCATTTCATTTAAATATAATGAATTTTTATTATTTTCGCTCAATATTAATCAACATTCGTATAATTATTATCAATTATAATTCGGGTAAGTTACTATTATTATTGGTAATTCAAAAAAATGCAAATTTTTTCAGGTTATAAATTAATAAAATTTTTAATACTTTTAGGAAAATTTTATTAACTGTATGTTTAAATTAATGAATACGTTCATCACTAGCCAAGGTCAGTATAGGGTTTACTTAATTATAAAAATTGAAAGAAAAAATTAATCAACTTAAGCATTCACTTTTTGATTTTGACATTTATATATATATGTACCCGTCTCCAAATTAGCCTATATGGCCTATATTATGTTTTTTAAAGGGGAAAATAGAGATACTAGCGTAAAAGAATCGATGCCAAATTTCAAATGTATAAATGTACTATGCTTTAATAAATAAAATAGATAAAGGGCTATATAAAATCCATAAATAATATATTTAATATAATTATATATTTTGTTGATTGTGATTTTAATAAACATATAAATCAAGACAAAACAAAAGATTAGATCTTGTCTATTTAATTTTGAAACACAGTAATTGACATTTAATTGCCTGAGTTTTATTTCTTATTGGTGATGAAGATGAATTAAAGAAGGAAGCAGCTTATAAGAATTATTTATTTTTTTTGATACAACCCCAACAAACGTTTTATTTTCAGAGTTCGGTTTGATTTTTCCAATGAACATTCACAAATATATATATATATATATATATATAAATACTGTTAAGAATATATATGCATAGACCATTTCCGTCAAAATATTGGGTGATATATTTATAATATCAGGACAGTGAAAACCAAATCTTTTTTTGGCATCTGAGGCCATTTATTTAAATCATTTAATTTAAATGAAATTTTTGTCAACTAAATCTTATATATTATAAAACATAGTATTTACCCCCTCCCGTGACCGCGAGGTTAATGATAAATATATAATATAGTGACATTGTCATTATTGATAATCCTAGGGATGTGGGTCGGATCCCAGGCAATCCAATGAAAATTTATTTAAATCAATGGGTACCAATTGGTGAAAATAAATATGCCTGGATAATTTGTATCGTAAATAATATAAACATGTGATTATTTAAAATTATTTAAAAAAAATATGTCTAGATGTCAAAAATAGTGCATCAGTAAATACTAGTAGACTTTGGCCGATTTTATTCAAAGACTTCTCGTACTATTCGCTGAGGAAACCTAGCTTAGATATCAAATTGTAGCTTCGAACTTTTTTTTTGTTTTTTGAGTTATTTTATTAACACACACTTTTTTTTGTGATCGCAAGACTATATTATATATTACATATAAAGGTAAAAGAAAGTATTAAAGCATCAGTTATATTCACAAATAGAATTTTCTTTTTTATCGGGTCTTTTATGTTTAACTTAAAATGCATAATCTTTGTTTATACCAAATTAACTTGATAAGAAGTTTTCTTTTCCCCCATTTATGCATTTTTTAGGCATCTCAGGCTTTTGGCTTTATATATTTATATAAATTGGGCAAACTCCTTACTTTACTTTTAGATCTCTTGGGAATGTGAGTTAGTTTTGCTGGTATGTTCAAGTGTCCGATAGTCAGGTGCAAATGATGCCCCGATAGACTATAGATCCCGGGTTCGACTCCCAGGGACCAGATAGTCACTTGATCCATCAGCAAAAATATACTCCTAACACATGTTATATATATAACATGGAATAATATTTTCCCGGGTTGGTCCGCGTTGATTGTTGATTTTAACTCCAAGTTTCGGCTCTCCTTTTTGAGTCATTTTCAAGAGTTTTGTGTTAGGAAGTGATGGTGGAGGTGGTTTGTTTTTGTTTTCGGGATCGCAATCTTGCGTCCCCAAGTTTGGTCCATGGATATGGATGTGGATGTGGCGGTGGTTTGGATTTCGCTCTGAGGTCCAGGGTGGGCTTGGTTGGGTGTTGTGTTTTGTTTGGGTTGACTTCGAGGCCTCAATCTGCCTACTCCTCGAGTCGTTGTGTTAGTGGATATATATAATCCAAACAACCCCCACCTAGAACACAGAGACAAACACAAGCTTCGGAAACATCCGCACACACAACGACTCGAGGAGTAGGCATATATATATAATATTATTTATTGAATTATTGTGAGATTTAATTATAATTTAGTTAATTTGCTTTTGCCAAATTTCGAAATTTTTTTGGAATTTTCCTTTCGAAATAAACCCCCTGACTATTCCTTTTAGAAATTGATATATTGATATACAAAATTTCATCCCTATACAATTATTCATTTAGAAGAAGATGCAAAACCTTTTTTTTAAACGAAGATTACTCATTCTATACTATCTTTTAAATACTTGAATATGAAAAGCCATTTGTTATCAATTAGAAATTCAGATTAAAAGAAAGTTCTAGAATGGCTTTTCATATTCAAGTATTTAAAAGATAATATTAATTAAATCTCATTATGATTCAATAATATATATATATATATAGTATTAAATTTAAATGAAATTTTCTAGAACTTTCTTTTAATCTGAATTTCTAATTGATAACAAATGGCTTTTCATATTCAATATATATATATATCATATTCAAGTATTTAAAAGATAATTTGAAAGATAATATATATTCACGAATATAGATAGATAATAAATATTTATGACGAATTATAAGAATGGTGGGACTAAACGCACATGACACAACTTTCTCTTACCTAAGGTAAAGAAGTGATGTACTGTCTCCCCACATTTTTACGTCAGACCCACTAAATAGTCTCAATCCAAATCATCTCTTAAAAGAATAGACAATTTAATTTATTCAAAATCGTTAGAGTAGTTTATGAGAAAATAAAAAACCCTAAAACATACAAGAGTAAAGTGAGCCCCACACAATTTTGGAGGAGCTTAGGGTTAATACATTTCAGTGATCATTTAATAAATAATTGATTTTTAATTTTAATCAAAATCGTTAGTGCTAATTTTAAGAAAATCGAAAAAAAAAAACTAAAAAAGTACATCAATAAAGTACTAGTACTCTATAGTCTATTTTATTCAAAAACTTTGAAGTTCAAGCGATGAGGGTATCTAGCTAGCTTAAATATAAAATTTCAGATTAGTACGTTTTTTCCGTTTTTGATAAATCTTGCTCACAGACAGACATTTTGCAAGATCCATTTTATTAGAATCAAGGGACCTCACAACGTGTATTTCCATTGAAATCTCGACTTCGAATTTTTTTGCGATCCCAATACTTACTATATATTTCATATATAGGTAAGAGAAAGTTTCAGAGAATATCAAAACACATTATTATCTAATTTTCGCAAGAATTCTCCTTCAAAATTAAGGCACTACAAATTCCCCACTGCCCTAGCGACTTTTAAAAAATATTTTAGAGCTTTAAAATTTGTTGTTGTTCCTGGCTTGACTTGAATATATATATATATATAATATATCACTCCTTAATCCAAATGAGAATTTTAAGGCTGTCATACTCTGCCTTCAAGCCGACGATTAGACAGCTACTTTAGAGCCAATTAAAATCATATTATTCCCCTCCCCCATAAAAGGATTAATAGGAGTACTAACATTGACTGGCGATAAAATCCCATGAATTTGACAAACGAAATCATCAAACCGACAACAGTGAAAAAAATCCAGGGCTAAGAAGTTGCCCAAGGAGCCAACGAGTAAAGGGCTACTACTTGTAGCGTTTGATATTAAATTTCCTGAATCCATGACCCAAAACACAAAGCACATACTTTATGATACGTTGCCAAATTAATTTAAAATAAAATTGATATGCTTAAATAATAAGTTGGGAAAAAGTTAAAATTGGCGCTTGTAGATGGCGCGTTGCAGTGTTTGAATGACGTTGCTTTCTATTGTAAATGTGCAGAGTGAGTGAGGCCAACACGACATCATCATTCGGCATTCGGAATCGTAATTCAAATCGAGGGAAAACTCACCAGAGGAAACAACAGCCCTCGTTATAAACCACAACCATCGAGAAAGGAAGAGCACCAACACCGTCTTAAAAATTCAACTCACCAACAAATCATGGAGGTAAATAAATTACTCTTACCTTGACAAATCAAAACAAATAGTAAAAAATATAAAAGCCGCAAAAATTTATATCATTTTGAATAATTAATAAATACGAACGCAATTATATAAATATATGTAGATGTAGAGATGTATAGAAATTTTCTTTTCGTTTATATTTCTAAAAAGTGGACAATGACACTTTTTTTGAAGGTCAGGATGATTTTATTCAATTACTACAATACTCACCTGATTTTTTCTTTTAATGACTCTGCATTTTCTCTTTGACATAAGAATATTTTTACATCAAATTGTCTAAAAAAAGAAAATGCAAAGTCATAAGGGAAGAAGACGATTAACGAATTAACCTCCCTTTGATTAATGTTTTTTTCTAATAGACTAGGTTTAATACCTTTATATTTATTAATTTATTTTTATTTTCAGATAGAAATTCTCAGCTCTTCAGGATCCAAGCCGGTCTTGACCTTAAAAGATGTAAGTCTATTGTTTATTAATTGATTGACATTGTTGAATCAATTATTGGAATTTATTATTTTTTATTTTTTCTATAATCATAAAGATTATATAATATGATGATAAAATTTAAAACTATTAATCATAAATAATAGAAGATAAATATAAATGATTGATTGGACACTATATTTAACAATTTTATTCAAAGGAAAAAAAATTCGTTTTAGATGAGATCCCAACTCATTAATATTAAAAAAACGAAAAAAAAACTTCTAATAAGATATCAAAATCTAAAAAAATATGTATTTCTAATATAAATAAATAAATTTATTTACAACCTGTTTAGATGCACAAGCCCAGTAGGTTTGGCTTAGAGTAGTGCCAGGGGATGAAGAAGGAGGGTTCAGATATAGTTTTCTTCTCTTTGGCATTTTAGAGTTTATTTGCATTTTTTCCATATAGCTTGGCTTTGTTTTATACAATTCTTTTTGATTTTTGACTAAGACACCACTAATTTGTTAAACTCCTTATCTATTAAACTCAGAGGCGAGTTTAAAAAAAAGAAGAGAATTAATAAAATCTTAAAAAAGAATTATTATTATCCTTTACTTTTATTCCTATGTTAATTTCTACAATTTTTTAAATCCATATCTTCATTCTAATCATGTCAATAATTTTATGCTTTTTTTCATCATCATTTTAAAGTATTATTGTTATGTGTAGATAAGTTATTTAAAATTGCGTTCCCAGACGCTGAATTTTTAGAAAAGCTTAGCTCGAGTCTCAATTACAGAGAAAAAATGATAAGATTTAAGACACCTCCACCTCCTACGGAGGAATTTCCATCAATTTAATTATTTTATTTAAAATGAATTGGACAAAAAAAATTTGAGACCCACTCCAGTAGACTATCAACACACCTAGTGACGTTTCCAGATAATAGAAGGTTAGAATGTCCATTATCTTATGTACAAAAATAACAATATTATCTCTAAGCAATATAGGTAAAAATATCTGTTATTTTTTATATTTTTTAGTTTATCAGAAGCAGTTAATGAAAAATAAAAAAATTTTGCTCATTGAAGATTAATTTTTGCAATATTCTATTCCCTTACTTGCTTGACATTATAAATATGCTAGCGTTATATTTTTAAATAAAAAGTATTTTTAATTTAATGAAGAATAATGAGAATATTTTGTTTAAAGTTAATACATTATTCGAAATTATTTATTCACTAAAATTACATTTCATGCATTATAAATAAATATATATATAAAATAGCTTAGGTAATTTGAATATTAATGAGCTCATGATATTGTTCTAATGAGAAAACAATTTAAATTTCAAATATTTGAATATATATTATACAACTATATTTAATATTGCTAAATGGAAAAAAGATGATGACTAGTTTGGAAAAATTTCCAAATCTCTGCGTTATGATTTTGGAAAAATACAAGAATAATGCTGATCATCTGCTATAGCAAATAGGGGAGAGGGGGGGGGGGGGATATTATACCAATTTTTAAATGTTTATAACATGACCTCTGTCATTATATTTTCAGTAGACATCTAGTCTTAACAGGGCAACCTTTTAAAAAAAAAGACATTAAAATGGTAGTGTCTTTGACGCATCTGCACAAAAAGTTTGTCAAATTCAGATACCTACGTGGCAACAGACCTACAAAATCTTATGAGAAATCTATCCGTTACTTCATTTTTATTCTTTGGTTTTCATTTTTTGTTTCATTCATAGAAGTTTTTGGAGTACAATTTTGAAAAAATTCTCAATATTATAAAAAAAATCCAGTCCGTTTCGGCCACAAATTGATACCTCCTTCGTGACCTGGTAAATGTCTTCAGAAAGTCTAGTGTTCGTGGATCATGTTATTATTTACATTAAAAAAATTATAATTTCATAGATTCATTCATGATCGAGAGGTTAGAGATATTAAACCTGTCAATATTGATAACCTTAAAAAGCCAAGGGGTTTAGGTTCCCAGCAAGTTCGATGAAAATTTATTTAAATCAATTGGATATCACTTGATATCATATAAATAGTCTTGGATAATTTGTAACGTATACATAATGATTTGTTTAAAAATCTGTGTGGCCCAAGATGCCGAAGAGACTTAAAAAAAAAAAATTTTTCAGAATAAACTTTTTGTTTTCAGTGGAGTTTTGTATTGTTTCATGTTCATGTTGAAATGATGAAACTTAAAGTATAATATTAAATCGCTTTTAGAAATTCACATGGCATACAAAACTACAAAATATAAAAAAGGGATTGGGTCCTTTAAATTTGCATATTTTTTCTCCAGTGATTGCCCTTTTTTTTTTTTTTTATTTTTTTATTTATTTATTTATTGAGGATTGGCTTCCTAGCCATAGCATACATTAGTTACATATAGAAATAATATTACTCAAAACAAAACAAAATACAATACAAATAATACATATGTAGAAAAATAAAGTATAAAAAAGATAAAATATGAAAACAAAAACAAAATAAAAATTATAAAGAAAATTACATATGGATACATGATAAAATACATTTTAACAAAAGAGAGAAAAATAAAAAATAAGACATGATACAAGAACATCCATATAAATAAAGAAAAAGACTATGAATGAGAAAAAAAAAGAAAATATTTGATTCTGGATTAATTTGCTGTTAAATGGAAACATTTGATTTATGAAAGAATAATGCAGTTGCTTTGACTATGATTTCAGGGATTGCCTTGTAAATTTAAAAAGTTTAAACAATTATTGTTTGCTTCTTTTAGAAATTTTATCTAAGAATTTACAAATTGACCTTTTAAATGTTTATCTGAGTTTCCAAACGGAAGGTTCCGTAGGTAATATGTGTTCCCCTATACAGTCCAAATGAAATGACTTTCCAAAGCCAAAAGAAATAAAAATTTTTGAAATACAAAATATTATGTCTCTTAAGATAGAGAAATTGCATATATTATTATTAAATATTAAATATACAATAAATGAATAAGTAAATAATTCATTTGCATATCGTTGCTTTATGATGAGGCAAAAATGAAATGCCAATCGTTTAATATTCTCTCTCTTGTCGATATTACGTACAAGGAGAAACGAAAGAGTGAGAGAGGTATTGTAATCATATCAATTTTAACTTTTCGAGTTTTAGGAGAAATTGAAATTTTTCAGATATTTTCTGCATCTGAGGCCATTTAAACTCCGCCTATATTTATTGAAATCATTTGGTACGCAATATAATTTAAATAAATCTTTTCACGAGATGCGAACCACTGAGCCTTGGAACTTGAAATGAGTCTTCTACGTCGGTTCGAAAAGACAGGAAGGAATTAGGAATTATTTATTACATAAATACTATAATGTCTATGGATACGTGAGAAAACTCAATTGAATGGATCAGACAAATATTTCTGTTTGATCAACTTTTGGTAAAAATCTATCTACCAGAATTAGTTTTCTAAAGTTATTTTCTACCTTTTTTTTTATAAATGGTTTATAATTGGATCTTTATCAAAAGTTGGTGGAATATTTAATTCTGGAGCTTAAATACTCATAAAAACGACTAATGAGTGAGACTAGAGCGATTAATGAAACTATAAAATATCAAATAATTAGAGTGAAGGCCACTTGAAATCAACTAAAGAAAGGTGCTTCATAAATCTACTATTGCCAAGACATTTCATTTTTTTAAAAATCTTTTATTGCTAAACACCTATCCTCTAATCTTCTCCCTCTCTCCTAATACTCTCTGATTTTTGTTTGAAGGAAATTTTTCATTAACTCTCCAAACTCTAGCTAGCCCACTAGGCGTGTGAAGTCAGTCTGTGAGGTTTTAAAATGAAATCTTTTTTGAAAAATTAAAATTTCTTCCTAATCAAGTTTTAGAAATGGGAAATTTTATCAAGTATAATATGAAGTTATTTAAAGAAAAAGTATCATTTCCGCATTCTCATTCTTTCTATTTGAATATTACATTTACATTCATTTCACAAAAAAGTTTAATTATATAGAAATCTATAGAAAAGATATTTAATCTTATCACATATTAATGAAATCAATAAGTCATTCTAATTTATATTACGAATAAAATCAGCTCGGCCTATTATCTTTAAATATTACTCTTTCTTACTTATATATGTAATAAATACATTGTATAAAGAAGGTATTGGGGTATCAACGGAAATACACGTTTTGAGATCCCCTGAATCTAAAAAAACGTGTCTCGCAAAAATGGTCACTCTGTGCACCTGTGTACAAAATAGCTCAAAAAAAAATGTTCGAGACTCAAATTTGGTATTTAATTAAGTACCCACGTCACATGCCACACGAAGCTTTTGATTAAAATCGGCCAAAGACTACTATTTATTTATTGATGTTTTATAGAATGAATAATCATACCAACATTTCATTTTATTCCGGCAAAATGTGGAAAATAGAAAACGCTTAACTTCGGATTGATTTTATGTCCTACACAAAAACACATGATAGCAAATATCTTAATATTTTTCATATAATAAATTTTCTATCTTGTTGTTTTGATCTCCCCCATCTGAACTTAGATCTATGAAAAGAATCAAATTTAATACACATGCGAAAAGAATATCATTAATAAATAAAATATTTTTATTTAATAAATTATAAAACTAAACTAGAGGGAGAGGGTTTATGCAAGCCCTGAGCTCCCCTTCTCTCCGCCATCTTAAATTTCTGGCTTTGTCTATTTCCCAGGTTAACAGATGATATATTGAACATTATAAAGACTTGATGAGTTTTCTTTCATCAAAAGTAAATTAATCACTTTGTCCCCTAAACTGTTCTTACATTTCTTTAAGGAAGAATATCACGTATACATTCATTCTGAACATTGATTTATTATTTATCTTTGCTTTGCAAAAATAGAATTGACATTTAATTTTTGTAGAATGATTGAGATCGAGATTTAATTATTTTTGAAGGGAAGAATTAATCATATTATTATTTATTGGTTTTTCCATATATTACCTTTTTTTTTTACAGAACCACAAGAGACAAGAGAGAAATTCTAGATTGAGTTATTAAATCGATTGTTAAATATATATATTGTTTTTTAGGGTGGGGCATGGCCAAAAAAAATGTTGAGTCGCTGTGTTTAGTCGCTGAATGCCTTATTTAATATTATTTAATTAAATTTAAAAAAATGTTGGAACCAATATTCTAGAGATAAGATAGATTTAATTTTTTCAATGATTTATCTAGATACGATTGTTCAATTAAGAGGAGATGCCTAACAAATATACAAATATAGATCTACATTTAAATACTTTATTATTATATATTTAATATTTTAATAAATATTTTTCCTTTGATTTTTTTTAGGTAAGTCCTAATACATCAATATTAGAAATAAAGAAAGAAATCTTCAAAGCGAAGAAACATCTGTATCTGGATCGGCAATCTATACGAACTGGACCAAAAGCCAAACCCGTCAAAGATGAGGAGACATTAAAGAGTTTGGGCATTAAAAGTGGATCGAAACTCTATGTGAAGGACCTTGGACCACAGATTGGTTGGAAGACTGTCTTTTTATGCGAATATGCTGGTCCTTTGGGTGTTTATTTATGGTTCTATACGAGACCATGGCTTTTCTATGGAAGCGAAGCTCAACAGGCACCAATGCAACAAGTCGTGCAGTGAGTGAAACGAATACTTTATTTCTAACTTTACCGACTCTTTGTATATATATATATATATATATATATATTTTAGAGGGAAGTTTTCAAATGATCCCAAATTTGATCGCACCCACATTTCAAACAAATCTTAACGTTTCAAGCCCACCTGGTTCCAAAAATTTATATGTACATCACATTTAAGTTTTCTTACATTTTCCACTTCTTTAAACCAAAGCAGGAATACTAGAAGGCATTTCTATTGAGGATGGACTGATCTACGATGTTTTCTGACTTTCACATATATAGAATAGAGACTTTATAGGTCTATAGGCTTTATAGATTGAATGTCTTACAATTTATTTTTATTTTTCAAGAATAGAAAAAATAAAAATTATTCATTTCTATTAATGGATTAATTATTTATTATATAAAGGTAAAAGTCCATTTTTTGATTAAATTTAATTTGATAACCTGTTGGTCATCTGCTTGATGATCTACGTTAATCAGTTTCAGCTTTTGTTTAATTTTCTAAACATCATTTACGATTTTATATATTAAGATATAT
>JAAAKE020094244.1:0-41415 GCA_010014785.2 Anisolabis maritima | reverse complement strand
TATATAAAACTTTTATGTGGGTTGTTCGGGTGGAGGTGGGGGGGGGGGGGGGGGGGGGGGGGGGGGGATGTTTAAAATTCAAAAAAGAAATATTAAAACGCCTAAAAGTTATGCAACCGAATAACTATAACAAAATTTTGATTGCATACCCTTTAGGCGCCTAAACTCGAAGAGAAAATTAAAATAAAAACAAATAATCAATTAAGTATTCCAGATCTCTCCGATTACACAAAGGAGAAAAATTAAAATATATCCAAGATTTTTTTTAAACTGCTATATGCGAAATCAAGAAGAAATTTATTTTTATTATTTTTAATAACTTATTAAACCTTAACTTTTCGACTTTTGGGCCAACTCATCCTCAGAGCTAAAAAAATATACAATTTCTCTAAAAATGGCTTGAAATAAAAATATTTTAGAAAGTGGGAGATGATTGTTTTAACTGGGCTCATCTCGCTCTTTCTATATATATATTGGCTTATAATATCTTGGATCGTTTTGAAAACCAAAATAACTTTTTCAAAATATACTCCCATTATTCAATAAAAAAATTGACTTTTTGATTTATCCAATCTTTAATTAAAAAAAAAAAAAAAAAACAAGGAATTTATTAAAACATTTATTTTTATATCTCTTTAATTACTGCACTGAATTGGATGAAAATTGACAGTCTAATAAAAGGATGTTTGACCTGTTAAATAAACTTTTTCAAACTACCTAAATGAGCCTATAGTATAGTATACAAATAATCAATTAATTGAAGCAAGGAGAAGGAGAATCTTAAGTTTTGAAATCAATTTTTAACTCTTAAAATCTTCAGCTATTAGTAGAAGTAATAAATAGTTGGAAACATTTAAAGAAATATGAAAAAGCTCCTATAAAGAAAAATATTGCAACTTTGTGATGGTAAATTCACTTCTTGGAAAATATTTTAAGTTAAATTTAACCCAACTCCACGAATGCCATAGCAAAATAAGAGGATGTTATATAATTTGCCACAACAGAAGAGAATTATTGCTTCTATAGTGAGAGTTGTGACTCAGAGAAAACGGGCTGCTGATTCAGACCCCGGGATGAATCATCAATGAGCTCTAGTGACCTCGAAAGAGAAGGGCTTCTTCCCCTCTTAACGATCACCGGTGTCTAAATATGATAGAGGGATGGAGTTTTTGTATCTTAAGATAATTGAGGTTAAAATTGGGGAGAGAAGGAAGAGGAAACTTACCTCTAATATTTATGAATTCTTCGAGAAACCAAAAGATATGATCATTTTATTAAAGAGAGATCTAGATTACGTTGAGGGATAGAAAAAGCCGCCGATTTTTAACACCAGGGAATAATCATTTTGATTAAATAATTCTTAGAGTATGTAGCTTGTATATTATATATATATATTAATAAATAAATTTTTTGGTTTAACTGGGATTAGTATTAAATATAACGTTTCTGCTAATTCATTCTGTAGTCTTCTTCAGGTACAAATCACAGAGTCTTACATCTAGATATTTAAAGTGAAACGTTGACTTTTAAGGTTATCCATATAGGAAACACTCAATACCTTTAAACTTTCGGCTACTAAAAAATAAAAATGCTTTGTTGTTGTTATTGTCAAAAATCAAGTATTGTTAATATTTCCTTTATTAATTAATTATTGAAAAAAAAAAACAATAGAATTTTATTTGACAAAAATATTATAAAATTGTAGAATTAATTAATAATACAGTCTCTTGGTGCAGAGGTAAAGGTCTCGCCTCATGTTCCAAAGGTCTGTGGTTCACTTCCTAAGCAACAAAAATTTTTATTATAATTATTAGCTAATAATTAATATAAATAAATAAGGACGGAGTCTAAATGATCTCAGATATTGAAAAAGAGTTAAAAAAAAAACGGAGGAACTTAAAAATTTGAATTCTTGCCAATCTATCTGTGATGGCGTCACAATCGATCATGCATTAATACAAAGAATATATCTTTCATTTTTTAAAAAGATGTAGAATGTATTTAAACAATGCAATCAATCTACATTCTCTCTCTGTTTGTTATTTCAACTTTATTAGTGTCAACACAAATTGTATATACGACGGAAGAATTATAATTACAATTTTTATTTCCTTTAAAATTGCTTTGAAAGATTTAAAAAAATAATAATAATAACGGCCAAGAGCATATGTTTAATGAGTCATATGTTCAGGGCAGGTCTCTCATAAAAACTCGAAAAAAAAATCCAGATGAAAGAGGAAAAAAGCAAAGGATCATTATTAAAATTTATTTCTCCCTCTTCGGTCTCTCTTAATTTATTCAGATTTGTAAGGCGTATTCGATATTTTTTTTTATTTCGATGACGCTGCTTCTCTGTGTAAATGGAAGATCTTGGAAACGACTTCCTCATTATAAGATTGGGCAAAAAAAAAGAAAAATAATAAATAAATAAAGCATTCGATTGACATTCGAGAGAACGTGTTCTAGATGATAATAGGTCTAACGCCTACCCCTAGGCGGATTAAAATTTCTTTTTTATGAAAAACGAGATGTATTATTTGACTAATGAGAAAACGGAGAATTCAAAGACAAATAAAATTATTTCAAACCACTATTATATAAAAAAAATCCTCTGATTTCCTCTCGTGAATTCTCAAAATAAACTCAATTTTTGTTTTTGTTTATATACTCAGACTAGTCAAATGTCGACTCACAACCAGGTGAGCTAAATAACTTTTTAACTCAGGGCTTTCATATGTGCACAGGACATGAAAATAACGCTTAGGTATGAGATATCATTGAGGAGGCGGCTAAGACGGATAAGTTGCGGATTGCAAAACAACTCTTTTCGAGTCCAGCTTGGAGTAAAAAATTATTTCCAACTTTGCCAGAAGGGGTAGGAAAGTGAGAGATTAATGACACAAAGGGCCCAGAATGGGGAGTGCCTCGATCTCTCAAATCTAAGAGAGATAATAATCCATCCATCCAATGAGATATCTATTAATCTTTCCTTAAGAATATATAATTCTAAATAAATTTACTTCTTAATTATTCTTTACCGTATTTCCATCATTTATTGTAAATATATTCTAAATATTCCAAAGAAATTCAATTTTCATCCAGCTCCATTTTTTTCTTTATTTTTTTGTTATTATTATACATGCTACAGAAATTTAAAAAATTATCTAAATTAGATAATAATTGTATTTAATTTTATTTATTTATTTATTTAATATTTAATTTTAAAATTACATCCATTTTATTTTATAAGCCTGAAAACGTGACTGTCCTCATAAGAGGATATAGGGCTGAAACGAGATATTTTCAGGTTTAGAGATTCAAAATATAAAATGGTTACCTATCAATCTGGCCATTTCCAAAGTAAAGCTTTTCATATTCGTATTAGCTAAATGAATTCGGGTTAGATATGGAAAAAAATTAAGATCATAATAAAAAACTAAATCCAAATTTTGCTAATGTTGGAAAATTATATAACTATGAAATAACAAATTTCACATTTTTTTTAATATTAATTTTAAAATGCCGCCAAAAAATAATATTTTTAGTATCCTACAGTCATAGTCCAGTGAATTTGTCCATAGAAGGTGGTAAAAAAAAGCCCCCCTCCCCCAAAATTTTTTAAATGCTAAGTCATTGTTCCCTCTAATTTTATAAACTAGTGTCGATAACTCTACATGTTATAATATTACAATAGGTTATGTATTTTCAATGGTCTGTTTCATAGGCCGGCTTAATTAACGAGGATCCCGGATTTTTAGTAGCATATCAGTATTATTTTGTTTTAGTGTGTATGTTCAAAAAAATTTGAAAATTTTTTCACCTCTCTTTCCCAAAATAATTTACTTTATCATATATTTTAAATATAAATAATTTTTTCTGACATCACTTTTTTCTCGAAATAAACGCGGATAATGAGAAACCCTATTTCCAATTTTGAAAAAAATTAAAACTACATCTTTATCAAGAATTTAGATATTTGTCCCATTTTTTATTATAATACAAATTTTTTCACATTCCAACTCATTTTATTTTAATATTTCTATAGAGTTATATCCTCTTTAAAATAAACATACATACTAATTGAAATTAAACTAATTACTAATTTTCAAGTGAAATAATATTATAAATTATAATTTCATTAATATTTTTTGAGAATATTACATGAAAATAAACGAATAACTTTTAATTAATTCAAAATTGTAGAAAATGTTTCCTCTGATAAAACTAAACAATAAAATAATTACGAGTGACTTTAATTGTAGCATTAACGAACCTGACCGACGTCCGTAAATGCAAACTCACACGAGATGGCTTTGAATATAAAGGACCAATGGCTAAAACGGAATCTGGACTACGATGTGAATTTTGGGCAGCGCGAAATCCTCTGCATAAGGTAGAGTATCTCCAATTCAAAAGAGATTGTTAATAATGAAAAGGCTTAGGGCCAAAGATTGAACCTTTCCGACCCTTCTACTAGCTCGCCTGATTATCAAAGTGGAATTGTTTAATAATACAGCAAGATAATTTATATCAAATATTAAAAGAGTAATAATAAATGAACTTTGAATTTAATTAATTAGGGCAATTTCAAGAGGCTGAGGAGGTGTTAATAAATATTTTTAATTAAAAAAGAGAGGTCTATTTAATTCTCTATTCAAAGCATTCCAGATTAAGAGAGGGATTATTTTATATTTGATATATATATATATATATATAAATCATAAAAATAAAAATAAAAATATTGTATTATTGATGTTTTTTTTTTTTTTGCCTTTTTGGTATTTTAGACTTTAAAGAATTTACTTATTTATATTTAAACTATATTGTTATCCAGCCACATTTATTTATACCAGTTGGTTTAAATATGGCATGTGATCTGAACCGCTATCTCTTGGCTTTTAAGGGTATATTCCTCTCCTTCCCTCTTAGAGTGGGACTTAGGACAATATAAAGCATAAAATGACAACGGTTTCAGAAATTAGATAACATTCATTATCTTTTTTTTTTCATTTGTTTGCTGTTGACTTTTTTCATCCATGCTGCAACACAGGCTATATAAAATAAAATAAAATTTACAATAAATATAATTTTTGAAAAATACATCTTAATAACTACAAGTAAATATATACCTGGTAAATAAAATAAATATTCAATAACCAACAAATCCTGTCCCTTGGTCAGACGTAGAGTTTATATGGCTTCAAAAATACACTATATAGATAGAGCGTATTTGAGGATCTCTCAAATTAAATTTAATATTCTAGAAAAAATTCGAAAAAGTTTTAACCGACATGAGGATGTTTTTCTTAAATAACCTATTATCAGTTAATATTGGCATTTACTATTTAAAGAACTTTTTTTTTCGGACTTTAACTGAAAGCTCTAGATAATGTTGACATTAAGTTGCCCTCTCCCTTAAGGCAGAGAGAGAGCGACAAAAATTTATTTATATTTTGCAGCTCATTTTACAAAATTATACCACTTTTATAAGAATCTGTAATTAATAGTACATCACACAAATTTCTCTTGTCTCTGGGAAGTTAAAGTAGTAACAAATCAAATTTAAAAAATTTTTTTTTAACCCTAACTCTAACCACATACGCCAAGGGGTATGCTTACTGCAGGATTCTGATAAAATTAGCAAAGTAACATTTCTTCTTCTATGGAATTGAAAATTTTGAATGTAATAAATATAAAGATTCCCACCTTTCACACATTATATGAAAGAGAAATTTAAAAAAAAATTTGTTCTACTTTGAGAAATAGTTTTTTCTTTAAAGAAAATAATCAAACTTTACTTAATTAATCTCATAAAAAGAAATTAGATGAAGAAGCAAAATTTTTACAACAAATTGTGACAAAATATTGTAGCATCATGTACACAACCAAAATGGACAAAGAAATTTTATTAATTCTCCTGATAATTTATAGAAAATCGAAAGTCTAGCTCTCCAGATTTTAATAAAAATATTATATTAGCCTATAATCTTATTATCCAGTTTATAAAAGAAAGTTAAATGGTGGAATGGATTTAAGTAAACAGACTTGGAAAAGAAAAGATAATTCTGTTTCTTTTCATTTTCTTTCGATTTATATTTCTCCCTCTCTTAAAATGTTTATAAAGAAAAGAGGAAAGTGGAGAGAAGCTTGAGAATGTTTACTTTTTAATGCGCAGTTTACAATTGACTTAGAAGACTCGGATTTTCCTGAAGGGTCAAGAAAAGGTGCACGAAATGAATGCCGAAATCCTAAACACGACCAGAATTCACCCTGGTGCTACACAATGTCTCAAGATGTCATTTACGAGGAGTGCGACATTCCCATTTGTATCTTTACAGGTACGATCTATTGTATAATGATGACGTCACTTTTAGGAAATGGTGCCAAATATAATAGATAATAACACCAGGGAGGGAGAATATGGCTCGACGCCAGTATAATTTATCTCTCTTCATAAAAAGACTCTATTTGGCGCATGTTTCGTAAATTAATTTAAGTAATTAATTTCCTATTAATGTAATCGAATTTCTGAAATGTTTAATCATCTTTTTTTTCCTAAATACAAAAGCGGAGAGTACATTTTAACATTCCATAATCCAGGGCATGAATGAAAAGCAATATAATAACCCAGGATTAGTCACAGAAATTTCGGGCTCAAGGAAAGAAAATCATGACGGGCTCCTTCTCCCTATTTCAAAAAAAAAAAAAATTTAATGGAACATAAAACCAATATATTAAGTTAATGTATTTACCAATTAAATTGATTAAGGAACAAACATGAATTAAAGAAGAGAGTAGGCCAGTGTATTTTCATTTATTAAAAATTCGGCCCGGAACGGGGAGCATTTTCAGAGTTGAAATCTTACTAGTTAGGTATATATAAACATCAATTTCGGGATCTTAGGAATTTACCTTAAAACCCAGGTTCCCGAGCGCATGGGTGTTTTAAACTATTAAATAAGCATCCTACACTATTATATACTATAATAGTATAATAATAAGGGGAAAGTGTTATGATCAAAAAAATTTGACACCCCAATTTTTAAAATATATCTACATTTTGTTTATATAATCTCTGACTGCTAAAATCGAAGGGAAAGTGCTGCAACTTCGTTGCCTACATATATAAAATTGTAAACTACTACATAGAGGGTCCGACGTAAAAATCCAGTGTGGTAGCACATTATATAACTAACACTACCTCAGGTAAGAGAAGTTGTGTAATATCTGTTTAGTTACACCAGGTTTTTTTATATGGTCTTTCAATTAAAAAGGTTGCTCACCCTATGCTTAGACCGAAAGCAGAGGAGGACATTCTTCTTCTTTCCTTCACATTAATCCCAATTTTCGGGCTCGAATTATCCGAGAGAAGAGACAAACTGGCCAGTCGCATGATCTGGTGCTTGATTTCAAAAGGTTGAAGATTGGCACAAAGAGATATGATGAATTGCTAGTCAGTTTGGTTAATTCGTGGTCGCCATCCACTTCATCAGATGTGAGCTCTTGAGTGAATCTATCTGGAAGGCATTAAAGAAATTAAATAAATTTAGCTGCACATTTTTATAAATTATCAAACAGGAGTTTACAAAAATCCACTAAAAATTAAAAAAATTAATTTTTCATCTATAAATATCATAAAAAATCAAATTAATGTATTTATTGGTTCTATCTGAAAAGAAAATTAAATGAAGACAACAGGCACATAACCAAAAACATTTGTTGTTTTTTGTTAACTAGTAATTTAATTGCAAGATTTTTTGTGATATGAGAAAATAATAGAGAATCCATAAATATTTTATTAGCTATAAAAGAGCTCCATTTAATAACAATAGTGGTGGGTGGCTATAAAAACGATACATCCATCTTTAATAAATAAAACCCATCTGTCTGGAAAATAATCATCGTTTTGAAAGATAATTAAAATAGCTGAATCTTGGGTGGAAAATAAACCCTTTGCATTTTTATTAGATGATCATAATTAATTTTGAAGGTAAGAAAAACAAATTACCTTCTCAATTAAGTATCGTAAATGTTAAAGAAACAAATTGAAATTCATTTCTCTATTCGCAAAATAATTCTGAGTTTTTTTTTTTTTTGAAATTGATATTTCAATTTCAATGGATCGTCATTTATTAACTGAAGATTTTGAGCCTAAACTAACTGCGCCTTCTTGGATAAAAAATATGAATTTACATCCTACTAGTGACAATAATACCTTTGTTTATTTTAAAAGCTATCTAACAGAGATTCGTTATTCTAGTGGTAAATAATTTTATTTATTTTGACTCGAATTTAACAAGTACATGGTTTTCCTTTTCGTAACCAAACAAAAATGATTTGTGGCTATGCAGTGTTTAAACGCAGCAAGGGAAGATGATGGGAGAAGCCCCGCCCCTTTGGGCCTTTTATGAGCTCGCACTTCACATGGAGTCCATTGGAAAATATGGAGAACAAAGCAGTAAAGGTGAATCAAGGCAAAAGAGGGGAAGAGTCCAAGTCTTCCCCCTCACTTGCTTTCCATTTCTCTTCCAAGGCCATTGGCGCTCTTAGAGGGTTTTTGTCATTTAGTGCAGTGCTTCTCATCTTTTTCATAATTAAATAAATTATAAAAATAATTATTTTCTTCCCCAGCTCTAATACTAAAAAGACCAAAATATACCCCTTCCATAACCACTCCATTCAAGCACAATGATCTTTCTCCTACCTTCCCCGTTTCTTTGTTTCTAGAAGAGAAGGCCATGTCTATTACTCTTTCCCTGTCTCTTTTCACCTATCTGGAATTATGAAAACGGCCAGATTATAATATATATATATATTAACATTAATCCATAATTAATATCCTAGTCAGTTCATAAAATTAAAATTCAAAAAGAGACCTGATCCAGCCAGCCTAAAATTCTTTATAATCAAATTTATTTTTCATATTGGGCCTACAACAACCCCTGGGTCAGTCAAAAATTTGTTCCCTTATTTTTTTCAACTAAACTTATTTGGTCCTATTTTTCAATTTGGAATTAGAAAATAAGAGTTCTATCCTATTTTTCAAAATAACCTATAATTAAAAATTCAATTTTTTACTAAAACAGATGAAAGAATCTAACGGTAACAATATCTACACTATTTTAATATGAAAAAATTAAGAGCAAATTCATTTTTAATACAGATATACAGGGGTATAAAAAAAATGTATACACACTTTAAAATAGAATAGCTGCTAAATTATTGTAAGTATTACAGCAATATAAAGGGAATAATTACAGCACAGACACATTTTCAATATATGCTCAAACTGCAGACCACCGGCCTCCAAACTCTTTTGAGCACGATGCTATACATGCATACATGCAATACGTGTGTATATATTTTTTTGAACTCCCCTGTATATAATATGGATGATATAACGTAACAGCATCTAATAAAAAATAATAATAATCTGACGACCATCACGTAAAATAAAATAAAAAGAGAGAAGCGAATTCCCTTCACGTTTCCAACTTTTTTTTTTTTAATTTATTGATTATAAAATTAAAGGGTTAAAATTGAATGAAAAATATACTCTTATTTTGTATAAATGTATATATTTAAAAAGAGACTCATTTTATTAATCAACAGATATAATACTAAGGCATGTGATTGTCCGAAATTTCTCTACATAGGAATGAATATTTTATTATTAAAAACTTTTTTGAAAATGCTTTTAAATAAGGGAATGTACAAAGAAGTTTGTACACAAGCTAAAATTTGTTTAATAAATAATATGCCCTAAATGTTTTGAACAAGATACTATATTTTAATTATTTCAAACAAGGGGTCTTAAATTTTAGTTAATCTAAACCCTTACAAAGCCAAATATATAAATTAACACCAATATTTTATTTGACAAAATGTGATTGTACTTTAATAATCAAATTACATTAGATTTTAGGTGGTGCATTTGGATATTCCGTTATTTTAATTGATAGTCTGAGATATGGGAAGAGTAAGTGCATTTCAATGCAAATCATTTGCATTCTCCAAATTGGGTTTTTCGAAAAACTCAAAATCTACCCCAATTTAAATCTTTTCTTTGATCTATCATCTAACTGTCGGATTACCCCAAGACACAAGTGTATAAAATTAGGTAAATAAATCTACATTTTGGAGTTATGCTGTCAAGTGGAAGAACAAATATATTCAAAGTCACACTGTAAAAACAGTCAAAATAAATTATAAAGCATCTAATTTGTGTTGATGCATAAAAATCCAATTTTTTTTCTCAATAATTAATTTCCTTTATAGATGGCAATGTATCTATCATAAAAAAAGATAATTACATCCATTATATCGATAAGTTGGCAACACCAATAAAATAGGAATAGATTTAAATTGCTAATTAGTATTGTTTATTATTATCAATTTTTTATTCAAGTTTTCTCTCACAATAATGTATTCAAATATTTTCTACATAATTAAACATCTATTTTCAGAACGAGTGCTTTATTTGCTAAAAGTTATATAATAACAACATCAGTAAACAAAAAATTTTTCAAATAGTTATATTTATATTTGAAGTTGAAATATAAAATTTCAACAGCTTGTTCAATACGTGGGTTGCTTTTTATATTTCGGGATTGCGCTAAACTAGTCCTGCTGACGCTTCTATCGTAAAGTTTGACATTTTTGATGGTATACGTACTTAGAACGTATTGACATACCAACACTATTTGTGTAGTGTACAATAACTTGAAATCAACTCGGTTAAAAATGGAATTAAATCGTGAACATTTTCGAGAGATTATTTTTAACAACTTTAGACATGGATTAACCCAATAACAGTACATCGATGAACTTAATTCGAAATTTGAAGCACTATCAAGAATTACTGTTTATCGATGGTTGCCCACTTCAATCGTGGCCGTAATTCGGTTAAGGACTAATTTCGTGAAGGACGTTTGTTCCGGAAAACATTGATGCTGTGCGTGAACTGATACTGCAAGATCGTCATGTGACTTATCATAAGATTGAGATATCAGTGGGACCAGCATACATTTAATATTGCATGAAAATATTTGTTTTTGATCTCAAATCCCGAAATATAAAAAGCAACCCTCGTATATCTCAAAAGAGGCCTACTAAGGATTCTTGTTTGAGGGGAGTGGTGAAGGGGTACAATAAAAATTTTGTATTCCATAGTCTTTAGATATTTTTGCAAGTGGTTCTAATTAGAATTAGAAAACTTATTATTTTTGCAATTTTTATTTTCCTGTTTTTAATGAAATTTTTTGTGAATTTTTCTAATTTATTTTGTCTTTGGAAAGCTCCGGCCCTGAATATCAACAGGCATATTGATATCATGCCAATTGATTCGTGTTATTGTAATTTATAAAGTGCTTGATAATAATCTCGAAATATCAAAATTACAATAACTTCCTTTTATGGAGTCGATAAAAATTCATTTGTAAAAATATAGGAATTAAAATTATTAATTTAATAAAAAAACTTAAATAAAACGAAGGTAAGGTAAGGTTTTGAAAAAATACTTTTTATTTATCAAGATAAATTCAAAAAAAAAAAAAAAATGTTTTTAATTTTCATTAAAGAAAGAATTCCATGAATTAATTTTACAATTTATTTCTTAATAGAACTGTTGAAATGGATGAAGGAGGGAAGATTCATTTTCTATCTAGAGCAGGCGTGGCTAACAGGTCGTTCGCGGGATCGTTTTCCTTGGATCGGAACCAGTTTTCCAATTTTCGAAATCACATAAAATTTATAGTGCATATTATCCTATCTTCTTCTTAGTTCAACCAAAAATTGCATTCTTTGTCTTTTCTTAACGAAATTTTTTTCAAGAACGCAAGATAAAATTTAATGTGAGGCTGTAATTGATAAGTCAATATGGATATATTTTTTGCTCTATCTTTTCTTTCCTTTCTTTGAATTGAATTAGAACTTTTTTTTTTTTACATAACGCATAGCTTCATCTTTTTTTTTAACCTTTGTTTCCCCTAATGTTCCAAATTGTCCTAGTTCAATTTTCTAGAAGTTATTTTGGTCTAATCAGTAATTTTCCGAGTTTTTATATAATATTTAAATTGAGAAGTTGGCTATGGAATACCACCCTAGCACCTCCCCTTTTCTAAGTCTAAGTCACGAGTTAAGATTGAAAATTGTATCTTTCTCTTATTTTGGCACTTTATCTTTAAAGAAGTGAGCATATTGCAAAATCAATATGAAATCTCCTGCCCTTGAGTTCATTACAAGTCACCTAATATCTCTTTTCTTTGTTTGAGAAGAAAAAAACTTGGTTTCTCTGTTACTGAAAATATGTACTGCATTTAGAAAAAAAAG
The DNA here is from genome assembly GCA_010014785.2 of Anisolabis maritima. Taxonomy (NCBI): domain Eukaryota; kingdom Metazoa; phylum Arthropoda; class Insecta; order Dermaptera; family Anisolabididae; genus Anisolabis; species Anisolabis maritima. The sequence continues at coordinate 29,085 of JAAAKE020094244.1, read as the reverse complement.
ACCTTAAAGTGTATTGAAAAAAAAATCCTGAAAATTATCACCCTTTTAATTTCACTACTTTTTACGTGACTTGGAGGAAGCCTAATCTTCCTTGTATAGTCTCAAAGGTAGCTTTCAAACAAACAAAAAAATCACTTTTAATAAAAAAATAATAATTTTCTATATTGACTTACTTAATATTAATTAACAAAAGGGACCAATTGGGCATATTAAACCTTGAACAATGTTGACGGAAACTTGCTAAATGTCACCTGAGACAGCTGCTCCGTTGCAAGTTTTCCTATCGAGGTCTTGCTTAAACTTTTGCTCTACTTCAACCGACCGACAGCCTGTTGTTAGAGGTATTATTTAAGCCTTTTATCAAATAAATGTATGCTAATGAAGTTTTATTCAGGAATTAATAATTCTTTAAGCTTTAATTAAAACGTTTTTAATGGATCATCCATTCATTTATTTGCTTTATTATTTTCGTGAAATGGAAAGAAAATTTTGGATACAACTGAAAAAAGGATAGGACGGCCCGTCCCTTTAAAAGACAGGCATAGTGGAGCAGAAGAAATGCCAGTCTTGGTCGCCATCCACTTACTCACCAGGTGTAGAAGCACTCTAGCAGCTATCCTCTAGATCACTGGTCTCCAAAGAGGGGGAGGCAAAAAAATTTTATATCCATAAAAATTAAATAATTAATTAAAGAATAACAAATATTACATTCTTATCATTTTCTACAATGACGGGCATTAAATCCAAATATCGAAACAAATTAATTTGGAAACAGAACTTCGCAGTTTCAGAAACCATCAAACCAGAAATTATTAGACAAATGCAAGCCCAATGTTCGCATTAAATATGAATGAAAGCTGCTAATAATCAAAATAATATATTATAAAATACCTAGATTGTTGTTGTTGTTATTACATAATACATTTTATCATATAATACTTATCACAATAGATTTTTGCTCAATCAGTTGGGGATATGTGTTATTTTTTTTTCTTGCCATAGGGGTAGGTGATCAAAATCTTTGCTCTAGTAAACCTACAAATAATTTGTAAAACCACCGAACCCATAAAACCATAAAAAAATTTATTAAAATTATTTTATTAATAAAATTTTTAATTTCCAAAGAAATTAACACTAAAATAACATCTCTCTTTTAATTATGATATTCTAATAAAATAATAATAAAAGATATGTAATTTGCAGATTGTCGGGTGACTGGAATTGGACTCGAATATGCTGGAAAGATAGATAAAGCGACGACAGAAATTGAATGTGTCAAATGGGATAAAAAACATCTCGACCCGGATACGGGGAAACCCTTCAAATTCGACCATAAAGTAAGCAATTCCACTTCCTTAAAGAAACCCTATAAAATTTTATTTTAATTCTACGAAATTCATTCTCTTATTATTCCACGAGCGTGTTTGAGATTTCATGATAAATTTTATTCTAAAAGATTAATGATATGATTTTTGAATATTTATTTATTAAATGAATCAAGAATTTATAAAGTGGTCAGCATACTTTCCTTTAATCAGATGGTAGATATGGATGGACCTTATAAGATATAAGTTATAAAGCAACTGTGAAAGCGCAAAACTGAATTACAGCAACTTAATCTGCTCAAGGGATGTAAATTGCCCACTTTGCTCGCTGATCGCATAAGTTACTCAATTTTTTGATTCTCTCGCAATAATTTAAAAATAATAGTGTGGCTTATAGATCTAATATAAAAATTGTGATACTTGGTAAAATTTCAAAATTTTGATGGCTAAGATATCTTACTTTTGACTTTCTCGTAGTATAGGGAATGAAGTTCAAAAATTCAATTCAATCTCAAGATTTTGATTGTTCTTGACGTTTTAGAATTCCCTGCGTCCAAAAATACCATTTTTCGAATTGTCTTTGTGTCTGTTCCTTGACACGAAAACTCGAACACATTTTAATGTAGATCAACCAAACTTTACTTATGTGCAATATAGCAAAATTATATATCTCTAACAACTTTTGGGCTCTTTCCCGCAACCGAAAGGAGTACTTTACTTGAAGCGTTTTTCTAAAAATCGTGATAACTCAAATATGATTTCAGTGTGACGAGTCAAATAAAGACGGATATTATTTCGATGTTAATATATTTAATAAAACTTTCCCTATTTATGTCTATACGAGAAAGTTGAGGGAAGTCCACCTGGATTTTTTTTTGTAAACTTAGCTACTGGTACGCAATTATCTTTCCTAAAATTTACAGGTACCAAAAAGTTTGGGAAGTTTGACTTAAACCAATTCTTGAATTTTTCTAATAATTTTATATTCTACTATTTTATCTCCCATTGAACCTTCCAATATTCATAGAAGGACAAGTTGTTGACAATAACTCTAAATTTTCTTTTCAAAAAGGATAATTCTGTTTTTTGATTTCGAAAAATAAATACAACCATCTAGTACTCCCTCGATTTATTCTTATCTCCTAACTTTATTCACCTTTTGAATACTTTATTTCTAAATAATAATTTTATAAAACATTCACTCATTTTATTTTTTGTCCACGCTGGTAAATAAAAATGGAATAATGATTAATTCAATATGGAGAAAAACATTTTATTTATTATTAAAAGGATTTGACAAATAACATCACATATTGATTTATTTTTTTTTTTTTGGACTTTGTTTAGCCCCTAATCATTTGACAAAATTGAAATGAAAATATTTATTTATTAATTTTTTGGTTTCAGCTTCTGTTATACCGTTCGTCCCCTTCTCTTTTGTTCTTCCTATTCTGCATGTTATTTCTCCACACTTTCATTTCCATCTCTTGGCATATTTTTTTTGTCATTATGTGAATATTTTGCGTGATGTTCAGAATCAGAATTAAGATCACTTAATGCCGGGCCATTTCTTACTCCAATTCCATGACCTAGAGATGCCAGTCTTTTTCCAACAGATCCTATAAATCTTCCTCTCAAGTTCATAGTTGCCTTTTCCACACTTTCTCCACTTTCTCCACTTTCTCCACTTTCTACCTCTGCATTACGAGTTTCTCTTCTAGGAGGATCTTCAGTTTCAAATTCACCATAGACAGTTAGCCAAGTTGTAGAAACCACCTAAAAATATTTTTATTGTTAAAAATAATGACTAAATGATAGGCTAGTCATGTAAACGTTTATTGTTTTGTAAACTCTAAAAATTTTTTCCAATTAAAACTTTATTTTTTTGATTAATTTCATTAGGCTGGAGTTTTTTTTTTAAATAAATATATGATATAGCCTTTTTTTTAAAATAATATATGCTTTTAAAGACGACATTTCGACATCGATTCTGTCTTCATCTGGCCAATCACTGTAAAAATGTAGAACAAAAGTTTGTTTGCATTGCTTGTTGAGCAAAATAATGTCGCTCTGTGGCCGAGAGGTTAAAGACATTGACATTTTCAGTATTGATAACCTTCAAAGCCAAGGGGTGTGGGTTCGGATCCCAGACAATCCAATGAAAATTTATTTAAACCAACTGGATACCAATTGGCTGGATAAACAAGTATCGTAAAATGCTAAATAAAGCTTTAAAGTCTATATGGCCTCAAATGCCAAAAGATGTGAAAAAATTTAAAATAAAAACCATAATATCAATAAGCAATGTAATCAAATTTTTGTCTACGCCCCACGGTATGAAAGCACATGTGATGCCATTATAACAGATTTTTTATATTAGTATTTAATTTAGATACTTAATTTAGAGCTCTTCATACTAAAGTTATATTACTATTTTTATTCATGCTTGATTGGTAAAAGTTACAATTTTTTATTTTCACTATTTTCGTTTCTTTTTTTTTTTAAATAACACTTCAGCTATGACAACTAGTCTTTATGTTAGGGTTGGTAGTCACATGTATTTAAAAAAGTCTAATTATTGGAAAAATAATTAAATTAAATAAATATAGGCTAGGTTAAATATTTCATTAAATGAATTTTTTTGAAGTGTTTTTCGGTTTCAAAGGCCAATGACTCCGACTTTATTTATATTAATTGGTAGCCAATATTATATAAATAAATTTTTTTCGCCCAGGACGGATGAAGCAAACCATATATGTAGGCAAGACCACTATCTCTGCACTAATAGACAAGACCAAATAAAAGTTATAATACAATTAAAAAGACTTGAATTATGTAAAATAATTATGAGTCTTCATCGTTAGAAGAATCATTGTCCCAGTATTGGAATACTTGTGGCAACCAACCCCTTAGTATATTGTAACAACCAGCCCCGTAGCGCCATTTTGTTAAAGCGTTATAAACATAATCCTCTTAATTCAGCCTAAATACAAACATCCAAACATTGCAAGAAATAGTGTGAAACATTGGCTTTATATGATATAAATAGCTTGATAACCACCCATTATCCTTAGCAATGAAATGGATATAGTATAAAGTACTAAAGAAAAAAAAAAATTTATTCAGACTATTAAGAGTTATAAAATATTAAATAAAATTGGACTCCTTAAATTAGAATAACGAAATATTCTAAGACCAGAAAGGATAAAAAGTCGGTTCCATTGAAGTGCTTAACATAACGTTAGCGGAGTAACTAACCATGTGACAACCGGCCCCGCTCTCCCCTAATTGTTAGCAACTTTGTTTTCAGTCTCGCTTTTTGAGGTTGTCTGTGGACTATCCAGGGAGGTTACCTATCACAAAGAATTCCTCCCGCTTGGTTTTATATTTTTGACCTTTTTTTTTTATCATTTCACTTCCTATTATTCTACGTTTCATAATAAGGGAGGTAGTTAAGGTATTTTTTGAGAGAGAGAAGGTCAAAAATCTTGACAAAATTTTGACATTTTTTTAACTAAAAAATGAACTTGGACGAAATTTGCTAAGTTTCAAAATCACTAAATTTTCCATCTCTGAGAATTTAGGAGACTCCCCCTTTTAACACAAACATATGGATATTACTAGCAAATAGCCGAAATAATAAACAAAACATTTTAAATTAGTGGTTCGCTTCCCGTCCTAAGCAACTTTAAAAATAAATAAATAAATAATTAAAATAAATAAAATTACCAATAAGCACAAAAAAACTGGAAGCATGGTCATGATGGCTGGTTTGTTCTATCAACTAACGATTTCATTTGCATCGAGTTTTTATACTAATTTTCAATTACATGATAACGGAAGTTGATTCATGAATTCAAATAAAATTTTATTATCTCTAAAATCTCAATCCATTAGATAATAATCAACTAATTTTAATTTTTAATTATCTAGATTAAATTTATTCTTCTTACTAAGAGATACGACTTATGGAGAAAAGAAACAATGTAAGGGTTGTGAGAAGGTGAGGGAGACATTAGAAAACTTGTGGGCTTGCGTGTGGGATAAACGAACAACTAAACACAGATATACTCTGAAAAAAGTTACAAGATATATATAATATGGATAAAAATAAACAAAAGTTGACAAAAATGTGGCCAATGGTCAAGATAAAAAACAAGACCAAGGCACACTGGAGAAGTCTAAAAAGGAAGAAGGGCATGAAGAAAGAACAAAATATTGTATAAATTGTATATATATTGATTAGTAGTCAGTTGCTGACTGATTGGAGGCTGATAAAGGAAAAGAAGGCAGATTGCAGTAAAAAAAGGAGCCAGAAGCCAAAAATCGAAAGGAGAAGTTTAGAAAAAAATTATTGATCCATCTTCAGTCACTTAGTGACTATTTGTGGTCAGGCCCAAAGTTGACATGATGTAACAATGTATGTATACATATATTCTATTTTTTTTTATAATGTGCTGACATGCGAGTATTTTATAATAATTTAAATTGTATATAATATTATTATATGTAATGTAAATACGCATATACCCTAAAACCTCAAAGAGAGGTAAGAGAAAAAGGAATAAATAAATAAAACTTGTTCTTTCACACTCAAGGACCATGAATTAGTGAAACTAAAGAGTTCTCCCCCTATCTTTTCTTTCATGTCCAGCTGTTTCTTTCATATCCTTATTGTTCTTCATACTCTATATTTCATCACTTTCTATTATCTTGAGAATAAAAATGCGATTATGGCAGAAAATGTCATTTTCTACTACAGGGATTTTTAAAACTTTTATTTTCTTCAAAAACTCAGAATGAAAAAATTTGCCATGATTGTCTAACCTAACTAACCAAAAAATCATTTTACATTTTTTTCGCTCAGGACAGAATTGTTAATGTTGGGACTAGACAAGGGTCCAGTGGACACGCATCTGTACTTGATGTCTGTTTATCGGACTTGGATAGTGACAATATAAAAGTGGCTATTGGAGATGGGATAAGTGATCATTATTCGAGGGTGATAAAATATTTAGTCTGTCAGTCCGTCTCCAGCCAGTGAAAAAAGGCATTGATTGTATAGGTTAGGGGATAAAAAAAGATTTAATATTTTTTTTTTGGAATCTAAATTTTTAGAATGGTCTTTTATTGAGAATATAGATCAGCAATGCGAGTAGCTTAGAAGTATGGGGATAATGGGAAATTGGATCAGGATAATGTTTTGAAGGCAAATTTGTTAAATAGGCAATATTCTTCTGTCTTTGTAAATCATGGGTGGAAATAGGCGAAAAACGCCCACGGGCCACCTGAGTATGAGTGCGATAGTGTGTGTGTGTGTCTTTGTAGATCCAGGGGTCGTGAGGGTTTTGAAGGGTACATCTAAGGAAGTTATGTCCAAAGTGTATTTAATTTATGTGAGGTCTAATTTAGAGTATTGTTCAGTGGTGTGAGACCAACATTCGCAGCATTTAGAGAGGATGATAGATAGATAGATATATAGATATAGTTCAGAGGAGAGTAGGTAGGTTTGTTTTTGAAAATGTGATAGGTTTAGTATTCCTACTTTAATGATTAGCGAGTTAGGCTGGGCTAGTTTATTAGAAAGGAGGAAATAGGCTAAATTTGAGGTTCTAGGGTTTGGGAGGAAATATCAAGTAGGTTTCAGAGAGACGTCCCCTTCCAAACTATCAAACACCTCCTACTTCCTAAAAGAATTTTATGATGGACTTTATTGAAAGCTTTAGCAAAGTTTAAAAAAATCGCATCTAGCGGCTGAGCCAAATTATTTAGATAGGATCATAGGAAGAAAATTCATAAGCCAAGATACTTGAAAAATATAGGTTAGCATTCGGTTGTAGGGTCTGGTATTGGTTTGTGGAACAGATATCCGTCACTACTTGGGATTATAGTCCTCTGCACCCTATGATTAAATCTATTATAAATTTTCTCAAGTCCTAAAGTACTAGAGTTATGTGAAAATTTTATTTAGTTCTCAAGCGCAGAAATTAGCTCAGGAAGGACCATCCGTGTTAAGGTTTTGGCCAGGTTTTCTTTAATAGCTTAAGGCGAATGTCGGGATGGTTGATGCGTCGTTTACTCTGGTCACGTGCAATTTTTATTATGTTTTTATTTTTTTCTTTAGATGGAAATATATGAACATATTATTTGTTAAAGAGCATGCATTTCAATTTGTATTTTTTTTTTAATTTTGTATTTGTTGTTTTCTGGCATGCAATTTATAAATTTATATTTGTGTTTGATGAACCTAACCACCGTGGACTTATTTATTTGTGTTTCTAAGCAGATCGTAAATAAATTTATTTATTTATTTATTTATATTTATAAAACAAGTCACTTGAATCTACTCCAAGGGCCAGGAATATGAAAGTTATTATAATTTGTTAATATTAATATGAAATAATTAGAATCCAATTGTTTTTAATAAACTTTATCCCCAAAGGAGAAAGAGTCTAAATGAATACTCAATTTTATTAATATTGTTCGGGCAATTTTTATAGGATTCTTGAGTAGCAACGCCAGATTTTTTTGATGCTTGATATTTTTTTTCATACAAAAATTATTAATTATCTCTATTATAAAAATAATTATTTCAATTTCGCGTGAAATAGCATTCTCTTCCTGCATCATATAATGATGATAAGTTCATTGAAAACACATTTGAAATAAAATTTCCTAGGATCATCATAATGATAGAATTATTTAATTGAATTATATAGGGAAATGAATGATATATTATTAGTTTTTTAATTAATTGATTGATATCAGTTTTTTTATTATTTAATTTTATATTATATAATATAACTAGAATAACCCATTACGCATGCATTCGGTATAAATGTTATGTCGAAATAAGTAAAAATTATTTTGTAACTAACTTCATCAGCTGAACATTAGTTTTTTATTATAAGTAATATTTGCCTAATGTAGTAGCTTTTATTTGACTCTGCTACTCAAAAATCCAACTCAATTATGAAATTTCATATTTAACCACTTTATTTATTTATTTTAAATTTGTGATCAAAGAATAATCAAATTTCTTTTTTTTTTTTTTTTGAAAAATTTTGGTTTCAAAAATATTTGAATATACTAATATATATTTAGTTATATGAAAAATTTTTCAGTTAAGTACCTTCCGGTTCCCAGAAGTGGACCAAATTTTATCCATATCTGAAATTGATATATTGTACTACTCATCTTCGTCAAGTTATCATGATTTTGAAAAATCTTTCAGGTAAAGTATCCCTTTCGGTTGCGGGAAATAGCCCAAAAGTTGATAGAGAACTATGATTTTGTTGTATTGCACGTATGTTAAATTTGATTGAACTATATTAAAGCATGCTCGTGTTACGATCATACTCAAAGACAATTCGAAAAATGGGATTTTCGGGCTCAGGACAAACGTCAAGAACAATCAAATCTTAAAATCAGATTTTTGGACGATTACAATACTTTCCCCATAAGAGAAAATAAATAATCAGATAATCGAAGGCCATGAAATGAAATTTTCATAATATAAAACAAAAAATATTTTTGTCCAAATGTTATATTTAAGTTAACTATTTTCCCTTTCTCTTATTTAGCAATCTTTATTTTTCGTCCCATATTCAATTGCGTTTCAATCCACCCACTTGAGGTTTTTTTTTATTTTTTTCATAAATATCTAATCATCATAGATCTTATGAAACGATAGGTCTTATCAGTCCAATAAAATATAAAATATATAAATAAAAATCTGTGAGTAATCGTATATCACAAAACTTTTTTCTTGCCTATCAATATTTAGATTAGAGAAAGTAATGTAACGTGCTGTCACACGAGATTCTTTGTATACACATATTTTTTCCTTTCCAATAGTATATAAGCACTCAACAGTGATACTACCAATTTATTATATTTATTTACTTATATTATTTATATTTATATATATATTTTGGCAATAAATCTTGATTATAGGATTTAAAAATATTTACATCCTCTTACCATGGCAACTCTCCTTCACACTATTTTGAGGTGAAAAAAGATTAATACCTCTTGAAGATTATCTAATTTCTTTTCTAATATGTACCACTAATTTAATCCAAATCGTTAGAGTAGTTTATAAGAAAACCACTTGAAAAACTAAAAATATAAATTTTCAGCCTCGAGCTTCGCAGATAGACAGACAGACACACAGACAATTTTGCGAGACACATTTTTTAAACTCAGGGGGTCTCTATATTTCCATTGAAATCACAACATAAATTCTTCTGCGATTGCATTATTTTTCCTATATTATATATTACTTATCTAAGAAAGTAAAAAATATGAGTTTTATTTGTATTTCTTCTCAGACCGCTAATGCTGCCCGTCTGACTCAATGAGATGTCTAATTGTTTCTATAAATTCTCCTTGAGACGGGCATCTCTGGGAAGAGAATACAAATGAAATATATTAAAGATGGCGTATAAGATAATAAGAAATGGAAAAGGGCTTCAGCCAAGAAAAGAATAATTTGCCTATTACTCCGTTTAATGTTGATATTGTAACTGTGTTGGCATCATCCTAATTACAATAATAATTTTTGCAAATCTATCCAATATGATAATTAGTAAGCTAGTTTCATGAACACAAAATTTATAATTATTATAAACGAATTAATATGTAAATTATTATTTTCTTGGCTGACTTTTTCATTTCTTAAAATGTATATATTATATTTATTGATATATTGATAACTATCCTACCTATGAGTGTTAAATTGTTTAATTTATGAAACAGTCTTTCGGTTAATAGCGACTCTTTTGAGATTCACTTGTTTGGCAGCAAGTTTTACTTTTCTATGTATATAAAATGAAATAAAAATAATGAAAGATTTATAATATAGAACGATTAGTCCGTTTGCCTTGACTAGAATATTTGAAAGAATTTTCGGAGAAATAACAATCTTCTATCGTAGGTCAATATTATTTATTTGCTAATAACAACTTAATTGTTATTCAACCCCCCCCCCCTCGTTAAATATAGATAAATGACGTAATTATCAGTAAATACCAATCTAATATAATTTTAGGGATTATTGCCAATTAAATATAATACAAGTTTTAATTGGTGTTTTTAATTTTACTTTTATTTCTAAAAACATATATCCATTTTCAATATAAACGTGTGTGACCAGATAATTATATTTTTAATTTTTTTTTTGTTTATTTTACGAAAGCTGTTTCCAGAAGGGTCTCGTAAGAAGGCGCGGAATATGTGCCGTAACCCGGATGCTGATCCCGGGGGACCATGGTGTTACGTCGAGATCGACGACGATATGCTTACGGGGGTCCTAAAGACGACGGGGCCCCAGGACGAGGAGCAAGAGAAGGAACGAGAATTTAGGGAATACTGCCAGCCACGTTTTTGCAAAGAACTCGGTAGGCGAGAACATTAATAATGGAATTAATTATTTTTAACGGAGAAAATGTTTTAATTAAGATCTTCCTTCTGCAAATTACTTAAGTCCTCCTTCCAACCTTCCCCCCCCCCCCAATTTCATTTATGTATTTTATTCAATTAAATATTTTTTTTTAGTAATTTAATATTAGTTTTTATTTTTTTGGAAAAAGTTATTATAGTAAATGAGTTTTATTAAAAATTATTATCTTTTCGTAAAAATAGGAGAATTCAAACGAATCGGATGCCAATAAGAGTTAGGTTAGTAGTGAACAAGTTAAAAGAACGAATATTTAAAAAGAACGATGTTCCATTATGCTCGTGTTGCCAACTTAAGAAAATTGTAAATTTGAAAAGAATAGTATATAACAGATTTGGCCGAAACATCTCTCAATTTGGATTTTTTCGCTTAATTGGTGAAAAACCCTCTTTAAGCTCCATCCTCACAATCTAACAACTACTAATCTATAGCTATAATAATAACTCTTCTATAATATATGATTATATTTATTCTGTAATTTAATCAAATTTTTAAAAAATACCAGTATGTAATTTTTTTTACCAATCTATATATAATTAAAACACATTGGGATCATGCTAATTTGCATTATATTTATAATGTTTGATAAATAATTTAGGGAGAGGAATTTTTATATTTATAAAAAATATCACATATTTGCATATTTGATATATAGTTAGAATATAAAGGGGAATTGTTTCATATGCGGATGGTGAATGCAACTAGAATCCTTAAAAAAATTTTTATTAAAAATAACGCGAATCACTAACAAAGGATTATTAATATTTTTATTAATGAATAAAAAATAATAAACGAGAGAGAGAATTGTATTTCATGCTACAGGCATTGTTTTTTTTTTCTCTATTAGGTTTATTTTTAAATTCAGGTCATTAGAATAAATTAATTCCTAAGCCTGTAATTTAGGATTATTTTTAACTTTTAATTATTATCCGCTATAAAAAAAAGCGAAAAAGTTCTCCTCTCAGATATGAATATTCATTTTTTGTTAATGTAGTTGTGGTTGATTTCTAGAATGCGCTTGGTACAGTCCGAATATTTCTAAGAGTATTCCATCTCAATTCATGTGGATTCCAGCAAATCGTGTCTCTGAATTGATATTCGCCGTGAAACTCTGGGATCCTGGCCAATGGCCGGAAGTTAAAGTCCGTCTTACATTAAGCCCTTGGCCATTGGTCGATGCCGCCGGTTCCCTTGTGGTTGTGTTGACTAATCGTGAAAGTGGGGTGGAATCAGGAGCAAGGGTAAGCAGCAAGAGATGTCTTCTGAGAAACCTCAATCCAATCCATTAACAGAGATCCTACTAAATCAGGGAATTTTTTTTCCTAATTAAGTTTAAAAATAAGACGGCCGCACTTTTAATAACAAATTTATTTTATCCGTCAATGAAAAAATCAATCTGATTTTTTAAAAGTGTATTTATTAAATTAAAATTTAGTAACTTTTAATGATGATAAAAAAGAAAAGTATAAAAGCTAAAATAGATAGCTTTTACTTTGAAAAACAAATAATAGAAGTTTCGATTCGGATTTAATCTAAGGGAATCTTTTCATCACAAGAAAATAATTGTTGAAAGTAAACACAATAAAAACAATAGTTAAGATTTCTATTTGATTGTAGGCCAGTCTTTTTAAATTATATATTTACCAATACATGCCCGATATCTTTTTCCTTTATTTAATAGTTAACATAAGCTATCTATGGAAATATTGTGATATATGATCAAAAACTACCATCAAAGATATGGAAAATTTATAATTTTCCATAAATACTAATTTTAATACAAAATTATAAAATGAATTGTAACTAATATATATATAAACTAGATGTTATGAAAGAAAAAATATTTCCCCTTCCCCCACCTAATGGACAGATGTTTATCAATAATCATTTAGTTCTTGGCATATATATGTATTTTATGTGTGCAAAAATTTAGCACAATCAAATAATTATTATTTGAGTTATCATCGGCGAAAGAAATTATTATGAACACACACACACACACAGAGGAGGGGAGAGAGAATCATTCCAAAAACTACTTAAATACACGGGATATGAAAACACATTTTGGTAGCATTAGTTCAATTATTTATTTATTTTTTTTGCATTTATCTATTATCTATACTTATCTAACTTTCAGATGGACGGTAAAGATAATAATATATAAATATATTATTTAATTATTTATTTATTTATTATAGATAGACTTTAAAGGAAAACGAGTGAATAAAAAAAATTATATTAAAATATTAACTAAAAAAAAAATTAAAATTCTTATTTAAATTGAAAATTTTCAGTCGCTTAAGCATGATTATATGTTTTAATTAAATTTAATCATATCCTTCATTAAATTAAATCAGGCATGAAAAGGGCTAAAAAAATTCGGGCAGGGCTTATTTAGCATAACGCCGGTAAAACTTGACCTTGACTATGTATAAATTCTGATAAAAATAATTGACAATAATCAATAAAATGCTTTAAAATGACCGAAAATAAAAAAAAAATATAAAATATTCAAATGATATTTCTAAGAAAATTTGAGAAATATGGATTTATTTTAGTTTAATTAATATATCCATAATTTTCTGAAATTTTATTATTTTATTAATGAAAAATATTAAAGATAATTACATTCCTTATCATTTTTCTTTCTTAACATTTCATTTCCTTCTATTTTTCTATTCTATTTGAATTTAACGTTAAAGGGGAAGACGCTAAAGAGAAATTTAGAAATTTTCCTCTTAATTAAAAATTTTAATTTCAAAGGCATACATATAAGAAAGATCAAGTAAATATCAATATAAAAAAAACTTTTTCTCCCTTTTTGGAATAATTAAAAAAATGATATATATTATATATCGCATTTTTTCCTTGTCTTAAGCACCCTATTTAGTAATTAATTTATGTATCAGATTTTATTTAGTGAAAGTAAATAAATAATTTGTAAAATTTGGCTTTTCATCGATGCTAGCAATTTCCTCCCCTACAATTTTTTCCCCAAGTTTTCACACTAAAAGTTACTTAATTACTAAATAGTTTATTTAAATCAAAAAATTTTTGTTTATTTTAATCCTGTAGAAATGATAGATAAATGATTTTTTTATATTAATATAAATATTATAAATCAATTAACTCGCAAACATTTCTTTATTCTATATGAGAAATATTTTTTTCTCAGCCCATTCTAATTAATTATTTGTTCAATTTTCGAGTTAACAATGTATTCTTATCACTTCTCTTCAAAAGTGATATCAGAAGATTGGAGCTCAAGTTCTCGGTGTAACTTGTCTTTTATATCATTAAGTTATCATCTTAATCTGATTAGAGAAGGCCTTTTTCCGAGGGTTTAATACCATAAAAAGCCTCTCAATTGCTCTTGTCACTAATACTTGTCTTTCAGGAAAATGAAATGACCCCAAGTCCGGGGTTGATCCCGGAGAAAGTGGATGATTGGACTTGGTTCAATTTGCGCTGGTTTCAAGGTTCTTTAGCTTTGCATCGAGGTCAAGACACGTCAAAGCCGCCGCTTTTTTTAGCTGAATATCCCCGAGGAAAAGGAACTCCACATGATTTAACTCCCGGCCCTTTCAATTACTATGCAGTACAGACCAATGGATTGTTTTGGTCCAATGAATTTTGCCTTCAAGGTAATTAAATTGTATCCATATAGCAGCAGCCCATCTATCTTTTATCCCCAAATACAAAATGAAAAATATATTTATTTTGAAATAAAACAATTAGATTAAAAGTTGATGACTTGTTTTTATGAGCTTAAAAACTTTTTTTTTTTTAATACACAGTTTAGCTTTCGTAAATGGACGCTGAAAGCCTTTTTGGAGGGGTGAAACCAAACTTTTAGATATTAATGAATCTATACAAAATTAACACATTCTCTAATGAGTTGTTTTATGAAAAGTAATTTATATTTCAAAATGGAAAAATGTATTCGTAATTCAATAAAAGAAAAAAAAACCAAAGATTCATTAGGTTGACCTAAATGATCCAATATATTGAATTTAATGATAAAAAATTAAAGAACCGTATTTAAAAGAGAGAATTTTAAATCCATTTAAAAAAAACCTTAGCAGAGCTGAATCTCAGTTGGAAGGAATAAGCAGAGCCGATAGCAAATGATATTTCGAATTCAAGAAAAATATCTTATATATGAGTGCAGGAACAGCCAAAAATGAAAAATCTTTATATGCTTTTCGATCTAGGACATTTCGACTCGTATCTGGATCAAATAATTTCTCATAAGGTTAATTATAATCCCCTCCCAAAAGTAATTGGACCACCTGTATCTTTTGTTTCGTCTTAATGGATAATTATTAGAAGAGCTACGAGAAATTCCAAATCATCAAATGTCATAATGTTTTATCAAGTATTTTCGGATTTCATATAAACTCCTAATTTTCCATTAAGATGAAACAAAAGATACAGGTGGTCCAATTACTTTTGAGGGTGATAGTACGGGTACTGGTACGTTGTATATTTTTCATAATGAATAATCTATACAAAGTGATTGCTTGAATGAATGAGAGCATATCAATATCTAATATCCGTCAAAAGATCAAAAAGCATTTAAAGACTTTTTATGGCTGAACCTGACCCTTATATGAGATGCCAATGATATTTATTAATTTATATTTATATAGATGAGAATACAGTAATAATTAAGCTTTTGGTTGCTTAATAAAAGTTCAAATTTGAGACGTTTCGAACTAGATTTTCTGGTTAGTCCAATTTGATCGTATTTATGCCCTTACCTCATGCTGGCTTCTGAATATCCCAAGAGGAGAGGGGAGCGTTGTGAATGCGTCTAAAATTGTAATTTATTTCTCATTTTGTCGCACGTTTCGGATACTAGTCGGACCCATATTTCGGATGAAAAAATTTAGTTGATAACAAATTGATAATAGAAAACCTATAGAAGATATAGGCATTATGTTTTTTCTGATGAAATTTGTAATGATTTCATACATATTTAAAATGTTTGAATGAAGTGTTCCACTGGAACCCGAAACTTCAAAGAGGACTGTTTGTAATATATTTCCTTTTATTCGACTAATAAGCCAATTTTCGTCTTGTTTAATAATGACACAGTCACGTAAGTGGCGTACTCAGGAGGGAGTTATCAGGATGCCCGGACTCTCTCTTGAAAGATAAAATACATGTTAAAAGAAAAAAAACTCTAACAAGGACTGGCCAACTTTGGAACAAGGGTAAGATGATATATTATCAGGGATGTTATTTGTTGGAGACATAGGGCATTTCCCTCTCCAAGATTTTGAAAAAAAAAATTAAACTTAAAAAGCCTAAGAATTATGAGAATCTAATGAATTTTTTAGAAAGTAAGTAATATTAATTATTAAAAAAAAATTAAATATAGATTAATTTCGCCATATAGGGAAAACAAATCAGTTCGCTATATTTTTCTTTATGAATTCTTCCTTACACATATTGTCCCAGAATTTAGATTTTATTAATAATGAAAAACGAAAAGAAAGTGTAGTAGATTTTTGTTTGAGATTTTATTTCTCACTTTTGAGTAGAACGTTTCGGCATCTGATTGTTTCTTCTTCAAGAGTGAAAAAAATTAAACTGTATTATTTTTAGACTTGAAAAAATTACAAACAGTTGTCAAAACGTAATAGACAAAATAAACAAAAAGTTGCTCTTTTTTTCATTTTTCATGACAAAATTACACAGTTTTAAATAATTTTTTTGTTATTCAGTTTAAGTGTTTATTTGTATTTGCCAGAATGTGAACTCCATTTAACATCCGGGCTAGATTGGACTCAATGGTATCCAATTCGACATAACGTGACTTTGGATATTGTATTCCATATCCGCGCACAAAAGGAGGCTTATCTTCAACTCCGCCCGACGCCTGTTCATCCTTTCCCGCATATTCAGGTATTTAATTAACATTTGTTTTTATAAAATAAAATAATGTTACAAGTGTAGCTTAGCTCTCTCTAATCTACTATGTAAAGTATGTAAATAGATATTAAATTTGAATAATTGAAATCATTTAATTATAATTATATATAATAAATACATCCGCTCGTATTGATAACCAAAGAGTATAAAATTGTAGAACTCACTATTCTTTTCCAAATTTATGGCATATAATTAGAATTTTAAAATAAATAAATGATTGAATATTTTTGAACCTGACTGAACTTTACTGCTATCAGTCCTTCAAGGGACGAATTCCTTATCCTAAAGTCTAAAAATAATTAGAATTCTTAATAAAATTTTGAAAAAAGTCGGTGTGAGTGTGTTATCAGTGTGTTTGTGGGATTTCATTGATCTTAGCGATTGCAAACTATTTTTTGGAACCAGCATATCTAATACCATGCAAGCTTTGTGCCAGGGATATAAGGAAGTGATAAGCATCTCTTCCTTTTAACCGTATCCTAATGAAGGTCAGAAGACGGGATTAAAACGTCGAGACGTTAGCAATAAAGGATTGAGAAATGAACCAAGCATTTGTTTCTTTTTCTCGCCTTTATTCTAACTTGGCTGCCACCAATCTAAAACAACTACTGAAAATTTACTAAAATTTTCTGATTAGCGATCACAGCTTTATTCAGTAAATAATTATTTTGGCACGAATTTATTGCCAATAGAAATTTTTGAGAATATAATTATAATATATGGTTTGATTCAAAATATAACATATGGTTTGATCGAGGAGGATCGAGCAAGCGGCACTTTTTTAGTATCTATTTCTTTTAATAATACATTTAATCATCTGCTAGTTTCATTGGAGTGAGATATCGGCATAGACAAAAAATTCATTATTGACATTTTTAAACAATTATAAAAACTGTTTTTTAGATATGACGTATACTTTGAGAAGGAAGATGGAGATGGCAGCTAAAGCAGGATGTACGGGGTTCGCTACCACGCCCAGGAATAAGAGGTTTCGGCCTAAGTTTATTGGTCGCAGGAAATTATACATATGCGAATTTTCATAAAATCCTCAAAAGTGTTTATTAAGCTCACTCTTATTTCTGGCAGTTTTATTTAATCTAATGCATCCTACTTTGGCTGACATCTCCATCTTCCCATTTATTTATAAAAAATTAATCCATCCTCTATTTTTTCATTTATAATACGTAGTTTTAGTTATTAAAAAAAAAAAATTGAATGAAATGTCAAAATATTTCGAAGGCATGAAAGGAAATGACCAATTAATTGATTTGAGAACAAACAAGATGTTTTAAGAAGGGGACAAATTACTCCAGAGGATTAGAGCATATATTTCATCAAAAGTTTCTCCCAAGTTGCCAACAAACATAATTCTTCTATGAATCACATTTCATTTTACATACATAAAAGCAACAGAAATTACAAAAGTGTTTGTGTTGTCTTCTCTGTCCCCACCGGCCGCATTAATGGACTCGCTCCAAAACAAAACAATTAATTTGTTGAAAAATTTTTTCCCACCTTTCTCTCACACACAAATACATCCTCAATGACATGCAAACAAAAGATGTAATATTCCATTGAATATGAAAATTTAATTATATAAAATCAAATATAATTAATTAGAATTGAATGATTTTTTTTTAATGATTAATCAATGGTTTTCTAAAAAATATAATCCCCTTGAATTTTAATAATGTTTAAAAAGTCATTAAAATTAATCACATTAAAAAAAAAAATATATTGATTAATTTTAATATATGATATTTCAATCCGAATGGACATTGCTTCCAGCGTAAAAAAGAAATAATATTTAAAAATATTTCGTGAGTATATGTTTGCTTTCGTGGATCAAGCGGCCCATGGTCCTCGGGAATCGAACCAGGATCTCCAGCCTATCCGGGGAATTGGTGTGCTTCCTTTGCACCTGACACTCACCAGCAAAACTCACTCATCAGCCGATATATATCTAGATCGCTTGATAAAGTTAGTCTCTCGTGAAAAATCTTTAAAAATTTTTCAGTTAAATGCCGTGTGTTTTAACCAACCGACATCTTGCCCGGTACTAACATCCTAATGTAAGTAGCAGTAAGGTCGAGCAAAGGAAGCACACAGATGCTACGGAAGTCAGGAGATCCTGGGTTCGATTCCCGGGGGCCATAGGCCGCTTGATCCAAAGCAAAAATATATTTTTTAATATAACCATGACTACGTCACGTCCGCTACAAGGCATATATTGAATACTAACATCTAATTCAAATTAATAGATTATTTAAAGAAATAATAATTAACATCTTATATATTATGATCTATACGCTTTAGTATTAGAACAACCTATGGAATATTTGAAAGTTTTGCACATAATACGTCAACCGTTTCATTTTAGTACTAAATAAAAAATTGAACAACAAACTTTCTTAAATAAAAACTAGCAAAAATATTAAAAGGATACGAGTATAATTTGAGGTCAAATGATTAGAAAATAGTGAGTGGTGAAACCCGTAGAATAAAGTGGTGAAACCCATAGAATAACTCGGGACTGAGATCTAATAGCAAAAATCGAGAGGTATCATTCGAAAATTATTGATATCTACAATAATGTACCAAACAGACCCGAGACATATTTTACGCCATAAAGACTTGATGCTCTAGCTTCGATCGATACCCTCTCCTCTTTAAATAAAACACCAAATAAATATAATAGTATCTAAAGAGCGAAGTTTTTAGCAGGGCAATAAGCATCAGTAAGAGTGCCTTTCAAAAGTAGGATCTTTGCAGTTAGACATAAAACCAAACGATTGCGTCATTCGTAAATTAATTTTCTCAAAGTTAATGTCTATAATCGTTTCATCGCATCCAAATTAGTAAATACCCCAAATATCAAAATCGTTAGAGCCGTTTCCAATTAACATATATACATGCAAGAATTCATATTCATATAAAAAAATGTGGATATATATATATATATATCGCTTTTCAATATAGGATATGAGTTGAAACATTTATTTTGATATTTTTTACTTTATTTTTCTTTTTTTGGATATGGAAGCATAAAGTCTAACAGACTATATAATGTCACATGCAACCAAGAAGAATAGGAGTAAGAGAAAGTGAGGACTTTAAAAGATTGGAGATTATAGGTTTTTGGGAAGATAGTAGCAGAAAGGTTGTTTCAATCACGGGAGGTCATGGAGAAGGAAGACTGGGACTAGTTCTTCCTTAAAGTCAGATAGATAACTAAGAAGATCTTTGCCAAATTTGGCCTGGGCTTCGCACTACCTAATCTGTTGACATTTATGATTGTTTATACAATTACATGACTTTTAATAAATGAGAGGATTTCTCAACACTTCAGCCCTGAAGATGATTGCAGAGATGATAGCAACTTTCTGCACTTTTTTTCCCTAGACTACAACGATATTTTTTGGTAGGATCCAAAAGCTTTGTTGTTTACCCAAAATTAGGGGCGCATGAAAAAACAAAGGTTTTTTTATTCTTTTTCCGCATCTGATGCCATTTAGAATCCGTCCTTATTTATTTATATTAATTGGAAGGCAATATAATATAAATAAATTTTAATCGCTCAGAATGGGAACCTTAGGCGAGACCTATACCTCTGCACCAAGGGACAGGTCCAAAACGCAAAGTTAATAATGATAAAAATTATGATAATGCTCCTTGTTTTCTTATAGGGAATCATATTCTTAATAAAATAATTAATGATACGCCCAAAAAGAGAAAAGACACTCGCCGGAGGGAAAATGCACTAAACATAAGCATTTAAAAGAAAAAAAAGAAATGCCAGTATTTGCTCGGTATTTATGACAAAATCTAATTCTAATTATTCATTTGATCTTTTTTTTTTCAGATTCTACTTCAGGATATGAACAATATGACTCTAATACAATACAAACATTCGCAGAAAGATCAATATAAAACACTGGCGTCGCTAAAAACTGAAGAACTTCTAAATCAATATAAATGGCGAGAATTTCTTATTAGGTAAATATTTAATCGTTAAACTGAATTTCAATTACTTTTCTTTTATTAAGTAATTAAACTTAATAATTTATTTAATCTTAAAATATGAACAATCTGATTTTCAAAATATAATTATTATGAACCGTAACTTCTGAATAAAAACGTAGGTAAATATAGAGTTAATTAAAGTTGTTCTAAAAGTTTTTTTATTATTGTAAATTTAAAAAGTTTAATATAAATATATTTAAAGTAAAAATATTTAATATTATATGAGATAATTAGTACTAATATTGCATAGTTATCTAGAAGAGAGGCAGAGAAGCTCTTCTAATAAATTAAATTTTTTTACCTTTTAAGCAACATTATAAAATTATAAAAAAAAAAAAAATAAACCCCTGATTAACATCTTAGCAGCATTAAATTATTTAATTACTATAAATCTTAATTTTATATACCAGTATATACTATCTATCTAAATCCTTATATTTGTCACTTATCAGGAAAAGCCATTAAATAAGAGCAATGATCAAAATATAAACAGATCAAAGAGCAGTATGAATTTTTGAGGGGCCCATTTTGTTATCGCTGGAGGGTTATGACAGGTCTCGAAGGATCTGGCCTCTTCTGACTTGATGTGTTTAATTTAATAGAATGGATACGGAGTGAAGAAATTATTCGGGTGATTTTTGAGGATTTTTATTTAACAAAATATATTAATATAATAATAATGAGAGGAAAGGGAAGAAGGAGAGAAAAATGTTTTGAAAAGGAGCGAGAGGTCTATTTTAGGAAATGAATTGAATGATAGGAGACAAACAAGAGTACGGAGTTCATCCCGGAAAAGTTAAATTAACAGTCTCCGAATGTACCAGCCCCTCGGCTCAGTTTTTAGGAATTTATAGTCCAGGGTGGGGAAGCTGCGTGTTCTAAGATCTCGTGAGGTTTTACTTTTTATTTATTCTTTTATTTATTTATTTACCATATAATAAAAAAAACTATTGTTCGTTTTTTCTGTTTAAATATTGAAATTTAAAATTCGAAATTAAATTCACAAAAATTCACATAATATAAAATAATTGCAATAAATTTACAATCATTCAATAACTCATTCATTGGTAAGTTATTTTGTATATTTTTTTGTTGAAATAAAATGCAGGTGCCTGTCATTTGATGGGAATATTATAAATTAGTATTTTTTACTGCGTAATGGTTAATGTTTCGAAAGAATGGGGCGGCATTCTTTTCAAATATGACCTTTTATTTAAAAAAACGACCCCAGTTCTGGAATCTGAAAACATATGCGAATGCGCAAAGCTGCATTGCCGCAAAGAACTTGAATATGCGCAAGAGCTATAGGACTGCTCACTTCATATGCAATTCCTATGCAAGGTAAGGTTTACTCAATTCGCTCACAACAGTCTAAATAATAATATAGGCTTATAGATGTTGAAATCCGAATCTAACGTAAAAATTGTATTATTTGGTAAAAATTCAAAATTTCAACGACTATTTTGACCATGTTGCGATGGACCGATATGCTATTTTTGATGCTTTATCCGAATTCGAAGTCAAAATTTTGATATTCGGAAAAAAAATTGTGGACAGATATTCAGATATACAATAACGAATATTTCAAGTCCGGCTGTCACAGGATGCGATCTTGATCACTATTCAAAACGGCACTGCACTTTAAACTGCTCATCAGAGATTTCTTTATGAAGATTTAAATGGATAAGATGAAATATGATATTATTAAACGCAATAATAAAAAAAACTTGTTGACAAATGGAAAGGGTTATAAAATATTGTTTTTGTTGTAAAAAAAAAAAATAAATTGAAAATATAATACTTTTCAAATTCTTTCTAAAGTTAAATACACACCCACACTCAGTCACATATGAGATAAAATAAAGAGAGCTGGCACTCATTGTTAAAAAATTTATTTTGTGAAATAAAAAAAAATTTATAGGCAAAGTTGAGACCAACTATGTGGCCATTAACTATATTAAAATGGTTTTATATCTTCTATCGCCAAGCATTATTCCCTTATTGGAGTAAATATTAAACTTTATAAGAGAAATGATGGGAATTTGTTATCACCTCGTCTCTTTTTTTATAGAATAAGCTTTTATTGAAAAATAAAATAAAGTATCCCAAGATATTTTCACTTAGTTAGAACCAATATGGAACAGATTTCAATCATCAATCAATTGAACTAAAAAAGTTGGTTAGTATGGGATTTTCCAGAATGAAGATATTTAAAAAAGTGTTATTTAAAAAAAAAATATTTAGAAAGTCTGACCGAAAAGGGATTTTAATATTATAACACTTCGAATCCCATTTTTTAATCAACTCTAATTTTTCCTACCCATTTTCTCTTTTTTTAGTCATTGAGTTCAATTGTAAAGTTGCTAGCTTTCTATTTTGAGTTCTTTTTTGAGAGACAAATTTTCAAGGATTCTCGGGTATCTCTCTTTCTCTCTTATCTCAATGATAAGGGTTTGGTTAGCTTCATATTCTAATGAACATTGTTCGCTTCTCATCCTGTCTAAAGAAATTTTTCTAAAATCATATAGCACTTTATAAAATTTATCGTTTTTTTTTGTCGTTTCACCATCTGAGGCCATTTAGACATTAAACGATATATATAATATATTTACTTTCACCATTTGGTATCCAATTGATTTAAATAAATTTTATTCGGACTGTCTAGGATCCAAACCCACACCCCTTGGCTTTTAAGTTTATCAATATTGAGATTGTCAATAGCTTTAACCTCTCGTCCACGCCGAGGGTGAGATTGATAATAATTTTTAATATCCCAAAATAGGCTGATTTTAATTTAAAATCATGCTATTTGATGATGCATTTTTAAAATATCAAATTTTCATATGATTAAAAAATAAATTTCGAGGTTATGGGAAATAAATAATTTGAAATGTGTTTTCTCTTCTTTCCCTTCTTTCTTTTTTTTTATAATAATTCCCAATATATTTAAGTTTTTGGACATTTGCTATCCTCTCTTTAATCCAATCCCATTGACTAAAAATTTATTCTTCTTTTTACTGAAAAATCAACTAATATCAAATAATGAAACCGAAAGGAGAAACAAATGATTTTATAAATTCCCATCTTTTGAAATTTGACTCAATAAATTGGAACAATGAAGCTTGTATGTATATTATTACTATAATAATTGAAAGCGTAAAATTATAATAATAATAAATATGTTATAATAAGGATGATATAGCTTTTATAATAAGTTTCTTGGATTTTATTAAAAAAAAAAAAATACGAATTGCATCTAAGGGAATTCATTTTTTTAAAACATAATCTAGTTCAATCTTCTTATGATTTTGTTCTGAGAAGGTTTTATGAGAATAAAATTTTTAAAAGATAAATTATTCAAAAAAGAATATTAGATAATGGTAAAATAAAATAAACATACAAAACAAGATCACGTACATCAATAATATAAATATCAGTTAGATATTTTCTACAAAAATAAAAAAAAAGAATTCTTGAATGAAATATTACTATAGGGAGGAAGCTGACGGAGGCAACAGTCCTCCTTCGGGAGAGATAAACAAATAAATAAATATTTATGCATGCTTATGAGATGCGTGTGTGCGTTTGTGGAACAGGAATGAGAGAATATAGCTCGAAGAGAAGGAGAGAAGGGGGGGGGGGCGAATGACTTTGCGATGCTTTGGAAATGAAAGGGAGGGGCCTCAGGGTTAATTTATTCATAATATCCTTCGGCGGGTTTAATGATTTCGCCAGGCACTTGCTTATGGGCCAGGCCAATTAGGTTTATGTCCTGTGTGTTTCTCACCGCTTAGGGGACAACTCGGGCCCCTCGAGATGAATTTTGAATCTCCCCTCCCCCACTTTTCAGCCCTTTGGCGAACACTTTAATGGCCTTGACATCAAATATTAAACCACGAAAAATTCCCACCCCTCCTCTCTTTCTCGCCTTTGGTCCCAAAGGTTACTTAATTCTATCTCAATACCGACATTCTCGCCAAGCTTTGACATTAATTAAACACCTTTGGGCTCTATTGCCCATTTAAAGCTCTAATTTAATCGAATGATTCACGAAAAAGAGGGTCTAATATTATTTAAAGGAACGGAGAGCGTTAAAATTGATGAGCATTTGAGATCCCCAATCATTGACCTTTAAATAAATTAAATAGAATTAATTAATTAATTATATGTACTTAGACATTCTGAATTATTCATGGAGACTCAATTTAGAGTTTCATCATAGAGATCCTACTATTCTAATATTAAAATTATTATTGTTTATTACACTGAATAACAAATTGCAATTTTTTCTTTTATAAATGAAACAAGATTTTTTTTATAATGCAGCCCTTTTTAGTTAGGATTACCCATGTCCAAATTTCTTTATATTATCTTTTAGAGGTATTAAATATTTTCCACCTCAAAAAGTGTGGGGGGTCCTCAATAGAGGATTTTAAAAATCTCAGAGAAGCCCTCACAAGGTGGGCGAAAGGTTATACCAATTGATATAAATAAATATGCCTAGATAACATAATCTAATTGGGTTTATTTAAAGTTTATATGGTCTCAGATACCGAAAAGACTTAAAAAAATTCCATAGGATAGGACAAGTCGTTATCATGGTAACAAAATATAAATATTTTCAACTTGGAAAGTTTGCTCTGTCCCTGGTGCAGAGGTAGAGGCCGCGCTTCATGTTCCAAAGATCAGTGGTTCGTTTTCCGTCCTGGGCGGCAAAATATTATGTATATATTTTATTGGCTACCAACTAATAGAGACGGACTCTAAATTGCCTCAGATGTCTAAATAGACTTAAAAAAAAACTTGAAAAGTTCTTTATTTTATTCTCTCTGTGCGTTTGTCTGACTGTCTACAATGTTTTTTTTTTTCAAATTTCAAAATTTTGATTTTGGATTCGGATAAAGGATCAAAAATGGAGTATATATCTGCAAAAAATTTTAAAATCAAGTCGACGCAAAATGGTCAAAATCGCAAATATCCCTCATATCACAATTTTTTCAGTAGATTCGGATAAAAACATATAAAATTTATACTATTATTTTAAAGCTGTTGCGAGAGAAGCTAGAAATTAAACTATGTGTCCAAATAGGAAATGCTCGCTTCGCTTCCACAGGCCTTGCGCAGAATCAAGTTTGTGGTGGTAATGCGGTTTTGCGCCTTCCCATTTTTAATTCCTATGTTTGATAATATTATTAATGATATAAATAAATAAGGGCAGAGTCTAAATGGCCTCAGATACCAAAAAAGACTTAACAAAAAATATTATAAACAAGAATTGCCAATTTAATTTTTTTTTATAATTATGAATATTTTCTTTGAAATAAATTTGATATGAAAAAATTGGTGAAACCACTATTTACCTATCGGGAACTGATATAAAGAAAAAATATATCGACTGGTGTGACGGCACATTACATCTCTCTCTCTCTAATTTGTAAAGAGAAAGTTATACGATATGCACTTAGACATATCAGATTTTTTTTTTAGTTATTAAACTAAAACATCGTTCGTCATTGATTAACTTGAGAATATCAAACAAAAAGCTTAAACAAAACTCTCAAATGTCGTTGGGATTTCAATGTAAATAAGTTTTACTTGTTCTCTCTATAGAAATTCATTATGATTTATTTAAAACGTAGTTGAGATTTAGAGCTACACACGCCTCATTAAACTTACTTTGAACCAAGCTGTTTATATTAATTTATTCTTGGTGGGGATTTATAATAGAAGGGATAATAAATAAAATCACAAGTTGCCCTTTAATTAATCGACTTTAAGTTTGAAAAAAGATTAAAAAGAAAAAAAAAATTAACATTAAATGATTTGATTTTAATTTAGAAAATCAATATGAAACAGGAATTAAATTATAAACGCTTGTCAAAGTTAATTGGTCAAAGCCATTCTAGGAATTTAAGTCCTATTTCTAAATCAAATGGCTTAATATTTTTTAATTGTTGTTGGAACGTGGTCGTTGTGGATTTGAAATAATGGAGAAACAAAATAAATAAATAAATAAATAGAGGAAATTTTAAGAAAAAAAGAAAGTAATTTTTCTTTTGCAAGGAAGATGCGTTTTATTTTGACAGAATCGTTCTCATAATTATAAACAACTTTCCTTGCAGAGAAAAACAACTTTCCTTACAGAGAAAGCCCCAAAACATTCAACTGATTTTTATTTTCTTATTCCATTCAAAGCTCTGTGATAGTCCATCAATTAAGATATCCGACATTTTAAACAAAAACTCTTTAAAATGTAACATCATCATATTCATCTAATGTTAGATTATTTTTTCTGATGATTAAATGATCCATATACTATATTTTTATATTTATTTATTTGTTTATTCATTTATTCCTTTTCCCCTTACCTCCCCTTGAAGTTCTAGGGTTATACATGAATACTCTATATATATTTTTATATATACTAATAATAATAGAAAAGAATCACGAAGAATTAAGACATTTTCTATCTAATTAGAATGAATTTTTTTATATTAATAATTATATATTCAGTAAAGGAACGATTAATTAATTTGAGCTATTCAAAGCATGCAGTAATTTTTTTTGGTTTTGTATGTAAATATATACTATCCCTCTCAAAAGAAATTGGACAACTTGTATCCTAATGGGTAATTAGGAAAGCTATATGAAATCCGAAAATACTAAATTCCATAATAGGTAAAACAATATGAAATTTGATTAAATTTAAATTTTCTTAATTATCCTTTAAGACGAATCCAAAGATACAGGTTGTCTAATTACTTTTGAAGGGGATAGTGTATATATATAATTTTATGTAAAATAAAAAAGATATTCCAAAAAAGTGGAGATAAAAAATATTATTCAATGAAAGTTTTTTTTTCCAATCTCTTATTTATTTAAAAGTTAGCTGTGTCTGTGGATCATTAACTTGATTTCAATAAAATGGAAATGTGCCTATATATCTTTTCCGATTTCTCACTGTGTTATTTATGTTTCAGTAATTCAAAGAGCAAGCTATAAGCAAAAGGCATATCTTATCTTGAAAGAGAAAGCCCTATTAAAAAAAGACAAAAGAAGAAACGAAAATTTATAACCTATTTAAGAAAAAAATCAATATATAATTTAGGAATTTTAAAGTTAATAGAAAAAAATTTTCTATTAATGAACATTTGGGTGAGCAGCTACTATTTACCCATATTTTACAAAAATTAACTATTAATATATATTTAATATGTTTTGTGAGTATATTTTTGTTGGTGGATCAAGTGATACGCGTATATATTAATAACTGCGAGTATATTGAGAGTAAGAAAAAATTAACAAATTCATTTTTAAAACTTATAACTAATCTCAACAATCAACCAACCCGTGAGAACATTATTTCACATATATCGAACCGCGGAAACCTTCCACAACATGAAATATATATATATATATAAATTTATTATATTATAAAGATTCTGAAGAAGTGACATCCAAAAAGTCACCAAAGAATATTTCAAAGTTAATGTTAAAGTCATGAAATTAATTTTTGAATTGTCTTCACTTTTTTTAATTTAATTCGTTATAAATCATCAAATATTATTTTGTTAGATTATATAAGATTGTATTTGTCAAGACCACGGATCGAAAATAATTTATTTGATTTGGTAAATAAATACACCCTCTCTCAATGGTTTTGTATTCCAAAAATAAAATAAATTTATACTTTATTGTTTAACTAAATGAAATTGAAAAAAAATAATAATAACAATAAATAAATGAAATTAAAATATCATATATAGGCTAAATGTGCTTGGACATTTAATTTATAAATAAAATGTTTTTTAAGGCAGTGCAATATATGTAGATGTTAGTTTTCGGTTACAGCCTTTCTACCTCAAGAGACTAGAATTGGGAAATAAAATAATTATTAGACGAGTAAAATCTTCGATCTCTAAGTCGAAAACTTTTCCAAAACAACCCTCTATATCCAAGTGAACAAGAAGTAAAGGAAAAAGAAAAAGAGAGTGCAATAAAAGAAAGAAAACTCTAAGAAATTTCCAAAGAATTTCAAATAATGCAAATCTAATTTCACTTAAAAAGCCTGAGGAATTTTAATAAAAGAGAGAGAGAAAAGAAAATATATATGTAATTTAGAATAAAAAATTTTAAAATTCAACAACTAAATATCCTAATAAATATAATAAATCATGATTATTTGCTATTATAGTAGCACAGCAAGAATTTTTTTCTGGGCAAGGGTTTTTCTGGATTTGTATTTTTGTAATATATATATATATATATATATATGTGTGGAATAATGTTTTCCCGGGTTGGCCCGCGTTGATTGTTGAGATTAACTCGACGTTTCGG
>JAAAKE020094233.1:659-19956 GCA_010014785.2 Anisolabis maritima | reverse complement strand
CAACGCGGGCCAACCCGGGAAAACATTATTCCACATACAACCAACCGCGGAAACCTTCCAGAACATATATATATATAAGCGACATTGATTTTAGTTTAATCGTGCGTTATTTATTATTTGTGGAATTTATTACACACGAATGAGACATTGTTATATATATTCCAATACCTACTGACCATCTTTGGGCATAATTACAACTATTAAATTGGACTGAAGATAAACAAGTAAACATTTGAAACAACTCAATTGTGAATTCTTATTGAGCATCCAAAGGCTGCATTATTGCTGACTCTGTCTTCTCTCCTATTATAATCATTATAGAGCTACAAATCTCTCCTTACATCGAAAATATCTTCATGTTAAGGTATTTTGTTATATAATTCGTAAAAAAAACTAAATAAAAGAACTTTATCCCATTTGTTTGGAAAAATATTATTTAAGAATTTGATAGAAAAATAAATTTAAATTTCTTTTTACTGTTCAAATTTACATAAAATGACGGTATCCCTGCATTCATTATTCATTTATTATCAATAGTGAATAGCATTTTACGAACAATAAGATTTTAATTCGTTCAATAAAATGCATAAATGTTTTAATTTGTTCATTCTTAAATAACTAAAATCACTTAGGCGAAAATTCTTGACCAATTTATTTTTTTTAAAGACAAATACACAAATTCAAATAATTTATTTTAAATTTATTGGTATTTTTATAAAAAATAATTTCTTGTTTTATTTCATTTCTGAAATTATTACTTCTCAAAATATTAATTAAAAATTTTTTTAAAAAGGCGATTAGAATGAATAATGACTTTCAAAAAGAAAATGATAATAGAGATGATCCTCAGCAGACCCTTTGTTTGACTTTCAAGGTTTATAGGTAGGCAAATATCCCCCCTCTCTCTCTCTCTCTCTCTCTTTTAAAAGACACATTCTGCAATTTTATTTATTCTCAATTTAAATTTAATTTGAAAATTAATTATATATTTTTTATCATATGATTATTTTCCAAATAAATTAAAGAATTTTATTGGAGAATAATTATTCTAAATTGACCTGAAAAAATAAATAGGCCTATGTGTAAACAAAAAAATCTATCTATCTGTTATTTACAAAAACTATTAATGTAGAAACTTTATATTAATAATATACACTTGTATGACAATTATATACCGTATTTATTTTTAAAAAAATGAAATGTCAAAACAAAATGACTAAATCCTTCCATTTTTAAGAATTATAAATTAAAGGCAATGAAAGCTCTTTATGTGATTAGTGTGAATATTAGGAATGGAATTTATCCATATTAACAATGAAATTCACCTAAGCCACTCGAGTGATAATTGATGAATAGCAAATTAGCTTGGTAGAATTTAATAAGGTAGAGAGAGAGCGAGAGAGAGACAGAAAGAGAAAGAGAGATGAGGACTTGCCTTGCCAAAACTTGCAGGATTGACTGGGGTCATGCTATTTTCCTCACAAAATTCACAATAATGTCGGTAGATGACATGCCGTGGAATGCAGACATTATCCGCTTGTACATAGTTGTCAGCAAGCCAGTTAAGGGTGGCTGGGGTCGAATGGGGTCGGAGAGATCCCGTTGCCTGGTTGTTCATTCGCTGTAAAACCACCAAACGTAGATACAAGTTAATTAATTTAATAAATAATAAATTTCCCTTATAGTTATTTCGATTATAAAAGCAAGGGTCCAGTGACATTAATAATGAAAACTCTTAATTTAAGGATGAGATAATTAACCGCTTAATAAAAAATATCGCGTTAGAAAAAATGTGGCCCTATCGGGCCTCATGCGCGATACCCTCAAAAATGCCCCCCTCTGCCAAGAGAACATTCCTATAAAAAAGTAAAAAACTCTAAAAAATTAAAACCAAGAAAAAATAATAAAAATATAAACTTGTTTTCAAATATAATATTCTCAATCAACAAATTCGAACAAA
The DNA here is from genome assembly GCA_010014785.2 of Anisolabis maritima. Lineage (NCBI taxonomy): Eukaryota > Metazoa > Arthropoda > Insecta > Dermaptera > Anisolabididae > Anisolabis > Anisolabis maritima. Next base: position 17,996 of record JAAAKE020094233.1, on the reverse strand, counting down.
TACTTCTTTTGACATTTCGAATAGTAAATGTTTTCATTGTTGGAACCATAAGCATCAAGCAAATAACTGTAAATAATGTGGCCAGCTCGTCTTTTGTTATGTGCATAACCTGTAAATATACTAATATTGAAAAAATTGTAAAAAGCTGAGTCATTTAGCTTTGGGTGAAGAGAATAAGAAAAGTATTAAACAAGTAGGATGATCAGAATCTGATTCAGATAAAAATATCGCTGAAATAAATAAATTAAACTTAGGACATAATAAAGAAAATTTATTGAAACAATACTGGTAGAAAGAAAACCTCTCCGTATGGAATGAGAAACAGGGGCTACATTTAGTTCAATATCTTTTAATGATTATCAACAACTTGGTCTAAAGAACAAAGTATTGTATTTTCACTGAATGTAGAAATGAAGATGAAGTATACTGCAGAAGTAATAAGGCCTTAAGAGTTTATTTTATTCATTGTATTTATAATAATCAAGAATTTAATAATAATCTATAACTGAAAAGAAAATAAATCCAATTTTTGGAGAGAATTGAATGAGAGATGTAAACTTGTACTGAGGAAATTTAAGATCTATAGAAATATTAGGTAAGAGCCAATTGGAACAATTATTAAACGAATATTAACATCTTTTCAGGCCTCAAATAGGAGAAATAGATAATTAATTAGGACATTTCAGATTAAAAGAGAATGCGACTCCTATAATTATTAAACCACGTCACGTTTCACTTCCTTTAAAAAACAAAATAGAGAATGAATTAGATATATAAGAAAAATGGGGCGCTATTACAAAAATTGATTTGTTTTTAATTCCAATTGTCCCAGTCTTAAAACCGAATGGGAATGTAAGCACAGATTATAAATAACTATAATATGAACAAAATGATAGATGAGAAATACCCAATTATTAGAATGGAATAATTATTTGCAAAAATGAACGGTGGATACTTACATATTAAAATGGAAAATGAAAGTTCTATTATACAAGCTCTTAGTATTCATAAATATCTTTTTAGAGTAAAAAGATTGATGTTTGGTGTCAAAATAGCACCTTTGTGCAAAATTTAGTGAACTATCGGGATAACTAAAACAGTCAGTGAAGGCGCGCACCTGAAGTGTCACGAAAAACAGAATGGTGTAATTCGAGGAATCAAGAATAACTTTTCCAAGTTTTCCAAATATGAAAATAGCCTTTTAATCAAATTATAATACTGATTGTAAATTGTCTGATAAAATGATTACTTACCTGATTTGACATCATTTGAGGAGGTGTTTGTTCTGGAGTTCTTAATGAACTGACTTGAATGGCCTCCATTGTTTCCATAGCTTTACTCGAGTTACTCTCTTCACTACCTGTAAACATCATTTTTTATGAGTAATGTTATATAGGCCTTGTAATATAGAAATTAACATATCATTTGTTTTAAATAAGATTCCAATTAAAAAAGTTGAATTTCAATTTTCGATCCATATTTTTTTTTTTTTTTTGTTAAACAAAATATTAGAAGCCTCTTCAATATTTTGGTAACAAGTTTATGAAAAGAACCTGATTTTAGAATTCCAAGTAGTACTTTTAGTAACACCACGTTTTAACTATTTAGTTTTCTCTTATGAGCGACTTAAAAAAAAAAAACAAATATGAAAGCTATGTTAATTATGAACACTATGGAATTTTCTACAATGTAGGCTTACTTTAGGGTCGCGACATATTCAGGGAGCGGAAGGAAGAAGGGCAAAGAAGAAATAGAATATTGTCTTAATGGTTCACAAAATAATTCAAATTTTACCAATGGGCATAAGATGGTTGAAAAAGACTTTTTAAGCCGAACGTGGACTGCTCCATCCGCCTCTAACTACGCCGAAAGGTACTTATTCTAAGTTCTAGGTTTTAATTTTTTATTATAGATAACAGTGTATAACAGGAATATTTAGACTAAATGGAATTAAAAGAAGTGAAACAAAACATTTATATAAAGAATCATTAATAATATATGGAAGAAAATACTCGTATTAATTTTTATTAAATACTTTAGTATGAAATCCATTCTTTTGAACATTTGCTTATATTTTTAGAAATGAGAAAATTGTTTTTTTTTTCTCTCATAAATTCAAATACGGATAAAATGAAAAAGAAAAATGATGTTTATATTAAGATTGAGGAACGATTTACAAGGTCTCTTTTTATCTAATTTTTAAGTGAATTCATTCCATTTTCCATATGATCAAATATGAAAATTTATAAACTTCCGTAAAAACGAAGAAAGGCAGAAAGTAGGCAGATCATTTCAGATCTAAAGAAAAAGTTAAATTTTTTTCACCTTGTTAAAAAAAAAATGAAATATGCCTGTTTACTCCACTTAGGCCAAGAAAATGATTATCATGTTTATAAAGAAAGAATTTCAAAAAATTTTATTGCATTTTTTTCTTCAATTTGTTTTTTTGTAATTTTAAAAGAAATTTATTAAATAAATGTGAAAATAATTTATACGAAGAAAATATAAAAATGTATGAATGTGAAAATAATTTTTTAAATTATTTTCATATTTTTTTGAGAAGACAAATTTGGGCAAAATATTGATTGAGCAAAGAATTTTTAATATTTTCTTTTTAACTGATCATATAAATAAACCTCAAAGCATTTCTTAACTTAATAAGTCCGAAAGCTTCATTTCTAATAATTGAAAACAGCAAGCAGCTCAACAGACAAAGATAGCTTTTTTAAAAAGATAGAAATCTCTTATTATAAAAGACTATAATTTAGAATATTTAATAGGAGAGCCCCATAAAAAATGACTGAGGCCATAAAAAATTAAAATATCAAATACACAAAAAGATGACAAAGGATGAAAAAAATGTATTTAATGTATTTTCATTTATAAAAGGTATACTATGTCGGATATGGCTGTTAGCGGGCTTCCTACCTGGATGTCGTTTCGTGGTCGAGGGAACGAAAGGGCGCATAAAGAAGAGATTTTCTATTGGAGCAGTGTAACTTAGCAACGGGCTACTCTGTATTAAGGGGGAGGTGTCGACCCTTCAAAGGTCTTTTGCTTCAGAGATGCTGACAAGCTCAAAAATCATGAGCATCCGAAATAATTCATCAAGAGCATGTTTTATGTTCAATAGACATTTCGATTAAAAAGCTTATTTATGAAAAACATGGTTACTATATATAAATAAATCAAAGAGTTCTTTCTATTTTATTTTAATTTTCAAACATAAAATTTCAAAGAAGAAAGACTAAATATGAAAAGAACACAGTCGTTTAAGCAAGTAATATTTTAAAAAAAGGTCATTGATTATTTTAAAAATTTTATCTATAAAAATATAATCCTCCTGGAGAGTTGGATTTTGGCAATGAAAATTTAAATATAAAAGATAAAAAAATGGAAAAAAAATTTGAAAAAACCAAAGAAAATAAGTAAAACAATGAATGTTTGTCATTTCGGTTCTATAATAGTAATTGCAAAATATGTTTAAAGACAAATTTAATTTGGCAGGTATAATGATGAACGCAATTCGACGCCCTTTTTTCCTTTTGATATGAACCAAATTCGTCACAAATACAAGTGACCAAAGAGCTTTGCCAACTAGTTACAATTATTTAATCGACTAGCTGAAATCAGAAGGCAGGTTAATAAATCTTGCACAATGGGAGAGCTAACAAGGGGTGCATCCGCCACGAGTTTTACCCCTAATTTCGCAGGGGTTGGACACCTGCAGGATCTTTTCACTCTCAATAAAGATGAGTCATCCTCCTACAGGACCAAAACCTCTTGATTAATCTTCTAACAAGAGCTTATATATATATATATATACATAGATATAGACAGGTAGAATTTCATTCTTCTCTCTGCGTGAGATTAAACCGAAAGAGGGGGATTCTATGGAACATTGAAAAATAGGAACAACTTAGGGTGTATTACAATTAGAATTATTAAAGTGGGTTTTAGTAAATATTCTAGGTTTAATATTAAGTCAATATCATGTTATAATATAACATTTTAAAAGAGACAATAATATATCAATTATATTTAAAAATTCAAATTAGACTAGTATTTTAAAAATAAAAAATTTGATGAAATAAATTGAAGAAATGCCTCCCCTCTAAATACCCTTTCTTGTGCATAATAAGAGATGTTTAAACTACTATTTATATAAATAATTAATTGGAGTAGAAAATGTGATAAAGTCTTTACCAATAATTTTTTTACATATAAGTTAATTACAATTACTCTATTTATAGATTTACGAATTTTTATAAAATATAAATGACAATTAATAAATTAAGAAACAACATAATCTTATAATAATTTATAGTGTCTTATGAAACCTAATATATAAATATATATAATATATTTATATAGTAGAGTTATTACATGATATGTTATAAAGTTATATTTATGGTACCTTGATTTCATAAATTTTTGTACATTTCATTTTTGTGAAATGCATCCCTGATTACGTTTTGTGTTATTCGTGAATTTCTCTAAATCTCAAAAAATATTAGATTGAAACTGTGATCTAGAATGCTTTGTTGTATGAGGTTTTCCTCCAATTCACGAAACGTGTTAGAGTTAAACCGCGTTATAGAAGTGTCATGATGCACGGGCGTTACCTGTATATGCTTCAAAGGAATCAACTAAAAAAGGTGTATAAATATAGACTAGCGCAATGAATTTTTTAGAGACGGCTCATACAAATTTTTTGTTCAAATTTATTTTTCTCAAACAAATTTTTTTTCAGTCGGCCTAATAATAATTATTTAGCTCGGCTCCCCCGGCTTGGACCTCTTTTGCCGGCCATGGGTATAAATTTCCCAAAAGGAGTATATAGTAACCTTAATAATATAAAAAAATTAAGTAAAATTTCATCAATTTTTTAAATAAAATAATAAATTTTACATTTTCATTCTTTAAAAATATTTTAATCAATCACCGAATGAAATTCTGGTTCAAAATAAGATTGAATAGCTTCAATAATTAAGCATTTTGCATTAAACTCAAGTGGTAATATTTTTCTGAGGTAAAAAAATATATGAAGAGTAGTAAATATAGGTTATATATATAGAGTGTATTATTTTACATTTAAATAAATTTTAATTCAAAAGTGAAAAGAAGGAAAATTATTATCTGTATTTAGTAAAAACAACTTTTGAGAAAAAATAAATGTATATAAAAAGCAAAATATAAACATAATTTATCAAATTGTCGATAATAAAGTTTATATAATGATCTATAAGTTAATTAAATTTTAATGGTAGAATTGAGTAATTATGGTTGGTTTATTTTGGAATTGAAATGTGTGGCGTGTAGGAACACAATTGCAACCGAACGGCTTGACGGATTGAAACAAAATTTTAGATAGCCATTCATTAATCAATTTTTGGCAACAATCGACCCAGCTGAAATGCTACTTCATTAGAATTTCAAACCTAAAAAATGAAAATATCTTCCTAACTACTAAGTTTTTATGAAATAATATCCATATACAAAATTCTATTCGATTTGTTTCGATTGTATGAGAGAAATGTTTGTACCTTTTGCCTTCCAATTAGCCCCTCTTAATTTTTCCATAAAAAATTTATTTCACTAAAGTTAATAAATTGTTAAAGAGATTTTAAATATTCGGGTGGGTCATTTTTTGCCTCGGTGTTATAAGTCTTGTAGTATTAATATATTCTATTATATTTTACTTTTTCTACTAGATGATGCGTCATCCGGGTTGAGGATCCCTTTATGAATCAACTGTAATTCAGAACAAACAATTAATTTACTTTAAAATCCTAAAAAAAAGGCTAAGTAGAGATTGTATGGTAATTTTCGTTTTTTTCTTTATTCATTAAAAAGATAGATATTTCATATAAAAAATATAGAATAATATAAAAAGATAATCACATGACCTATATTTGTAATTTTCATATGATTATGCTAATTTTTAAAATTAAAAAATACTAAAAAAAAAATTATAAATAACTTGATAAAGATACAAAAATTTAAAAATTCAAAATTAATAGATGACACCAGCACATAACTGACCAACACAATTAGAAAATAAAAATTACTTTATTTTTTAGTATTTTTTAATTTTTAAAATTTGTACAGAAGGGATTAAAAAAAATCTTTTTTACTTTAAAAATTTTCTTTTAAATTTAATTATTAATAAAACGATACATTGATTTATAGTCTTGGGGCATTGTTTTGAAAACCACCACCTTTTTTAAAACAAACCCTTATTAATCAAAATAAAATAATTTTTTTAACAAAGTTGCAACAAATTTAGATACAAGTGTTATATATGATTTTACTCGGGAGAAGGTATAGTTTCAGAATAAATAAAAAAAACTATATGGTCTAAGAAAAAATGTTGCGTCCCTCCCCTCCCCTGGATGTTAACCAAAAATGATTTATTTCTTAGCATTAGGCAGCTTTAGGTCTCTTTTATGTATGTAAAATTTCAACACAATCGAATAATTATTTTTTCAGTTATCCGTCAAAAGGGCACCAAGATAAACACACAACATCAATCAAAAAAGTATTTAAATGCACTCTGGGAACCTCAATTAGTAACATTTCAAATTCGATTTTTTTTTCTCAATTACTTTACCTATCTAACCCTCGGTTGGTAGATTAAATAAAAAATTTCTTTATTAATAATTTTTAATTTAGAAATTATTTGTTAAATTTTATTTTATAAAAGAATTTATTAAATATATGTAATATCAAACTCTCTTAAATAAAAGCATCTTCATCTTCTTTTATGGTTGATTTATTTTTTCCTTATTTTATTTTAGCAGACAAAATATTAGCTTTAAAATTAAATTATTTTATAAAGGGAAATAATTTTTTCCTTCTCTCTCCATATTTAAGACACAAATATATATTTTATCAGGGCGTAGCTAGTTTTCAAGGGGTCAAATTATTTCCTCGGGACCAGCTTACTTAAGATTGAGATTAATTAACAAAATTGTAAGTTATTTTATTCAAATTAATTGAATATAACAAAAATTGAGGCTTTTTTCACCTTCCATACTATAATTTTAAATCCCTATAAAAAATGTTATCTTTTGAACTATTTTTTTAAGTGTATGGTAAATATGCAAAGACGTAAAGCATATAGTAATATAAATAGCGATCCAAAAGCCACAAGCACAATATCTCATTTTCGCTAGAAGGGTTAAATATAATCACGTCTCGAGCTAGTGAATATTTTCAAAGATTAAATAGTTTTAGAAAAGGTAGAATAAAAATATTTGCATTTTAATTTAGGTATTAAATTTTTGAGGAAAATAAATGAATATATAACCGATTTCGGCTATTATAAATTAATTGGTTTTTAAGAATGATAAAAATAATAAAGGAAAGGGTTGTAACTATGAAGATATTTCAATATGGAAAATATGAAAGACAGATCAAAAGATCATTTTATATTTAAAAAAAATTATTAAAAATTGTATTTTTCTTACAAAATTTGTGAGAGAAAAACAAGGTGATTTTTAAAGTTATTGCCTTATTACATATAGCATATAGTGTAGAAGAAATAATTTTATTAAATACTTCCTATTTTAGTAGTTGGATATTAATTATTCAGAACAAAAGCAAACAATAAATTATCATTAGCGTAAAGATATAGAGTAGCGCGTTGCAAACTCAAAAGACAAAAGATACTAAATTCGATTTTAGTAATGGTAATTTTTCCATTCTTCCAAATAAAAATAAAAAATTTATTTCATGTCTAGGTAAAATTTGAGGGGAAATCATCATTAATATATAATTGTTAAAGATCATAGTGAATTAATAAGTAATTTTTTCAAAATTCGGCGATTTATCTGATCAAAAAACGAATAGTTAGTTTAAAAATGAATAGCAATTTCTGTTCCTTATTATCCTAATTTTTCAGACGTCGAGCGCCGATTTAACGTCAAAATAGCGGATGTGCTCTCTACTCACTATTGGATCATCTGAACTCTTAAAGTACTCTTTAGACCATACCCCTCTTAGATCATACTCTCTTAAACTCAGTTTTAATATTCTTGTTAGGTTTTATAGTTCTCTAATTATTAATAAAATTGGGATTCCCAGTACTGGAAACAAAAGATAAATATTATACATCAAAAATAGATTATAAAATATAGGGGAAAATCTGAATGTTAAAGAATTATACAATGTTATTCAACTTAAAGATCCATCTTTCTAAATAATAGGTGGTGATAAAAAGGAGTTTATTATATTTTCATGGGTGCATGATTATGGAGATAATTCTCCACCTCTCTCAAACGATTTTGAGTTATTAAATTTCTTTCTAGTTCAGAAAATAAAGTCTATTTTTTTACACTAAAAAAAAACCAGGCAAATTAAAAATTATGGCAAAATTTTGTTGGCAAACAACATAGTTTAAACACATTTTAAAAAACATGATAATTGATGCTCAATTAGTAGAAATTTTGAATTTCAAGTGGTAGTAGTTACAAATTCTAAAACTTTCCCATCTGTTTATTTGATCACGATGGGAATTTGACTTCTCTGTCGAGATTTTTATTACGATATTAAAGTTGGATTTAAATGAAAATTTCCACTTTCAATTCATAAAGTATCATTTAGGATAGATTATAATTATAATTTGGTTGCTTATATCATTTCATTGGCCTAATTAGACATTTTGTATAAGCCAAACTTTCAAAAGTCTGAAGGACATAATATAAATTTGCAATATAATATTTATGATGGGCTTTACCTACAATGGACTAAAATTCATCATCTTTTTAAATATTTCCGCCCTTGTTAAGGAACATATGTTTTTCTGAGAATATTAGTTTTGAAGAGAGCATACTCTTGAAAAATATATTGATAAGAAAATCCCTTTTTTGCGAAATTGTATAAAATATAAGACCTTTTGTATTACTTCATTATTGAATATATGCGAAATAGTAGGAAGGAGCAGGCAACCAGGTGAGAAGCGTCTACTCTCAAGTTTGAGTTTTATAATAATATCTTTTTTTTAATTAACTTTTATTATTTATTTTTAATAATAATTGTACCGACTACAGTAGATGAGGTTCAGGCCAGAAAAAAAGATGGCGCCGATTAGTTACAAGAGGAGCGAGCGTATATAACAATAGAGAAAAAAATCATTAAATTAATTTTAATTTAATTTCGTATGTAAATATATAAAATATAATAAAGAATTAATGAAATGCAGAAACCTGGGTGTGATATTCTAAAAAAAAAATAATATATCAATAATGTCATATTTTCAAAATTTCATCCATCAATAAATTTTCATCTCAATTACCTATATATGTAATTATAAAAATAAATTATTAATTAATCATTTACTTTTACTGAGAGTGAGAAAAAAGTTAAATGATATATAAAAATTTTGTTGTTGTTACTTGAAAGATATATTAGTTTTCAATATATGGGTTGATTATCCCAATATTACCAATAAAAAACAAACATTTTGAAAAAAAATTAACAAAACGATAAAGAAAAATAAGAGAAAATAAAAGCAAGGGGAAATGAAGTTTCATCTCTCAAGAATTTTTCAAATCATTTCACCCTCTTTTAAACGTTATCCGAATTCGCCACTGATAGAGTTAATTCTGAATATAAGACTTGACAATTTAAAAATATAAAAGTTAAAATGATATCTTATTTTTTATCTTTAAAATTTAATATTTTCTAGTCAAGAACAGCCTAGGATTGTTTACAGCCTGGGTTAAAATATAAATTTATTCCATTAAAAAATTTATATTATTTATATTATTTCAAATGATGTTTTTTGTGAGGGCTGTTGTATTTGATTAAGAGTTTAGGACAGGAATCTCTGAAGGATTGTAAAAATTGACAATTTGTTAGCCCTGAGGAAGTGCGCAACGGGAGCAGGAAACGTCGGTAACAAAAAATAACATATGTAGTAAGGATAAAGATGAAAGACCAAGGTAACTAATTTTCTTTTATTTATGGTCGCATAGCTGACCGAAACGTCGCTCTGGAAAACTAGCTGCCCCGTTTCTTTCATCTTTACCCTAATACATATAACTCTTCAGCTATCTACTACCTCACCTAAATAAAAAATAGCATGTTTTTATTATCACCTGAATGCATTCCTGTCCTCAGGTAATTTTTACTTTTTTATATTAATGTCATGTTATTTTATTTATGTAGTATAAATGAAAAATCAAAAAACCCAAAAAAATGAGCTCCAAACAATTTTGGGGGATATAAATTTTAATTTTAATCTAAACCGTTTGAGCGAATTTGGAAAAAATCGAAAAAACTAAAAAAAGTACATCAGTAAACCAGTAGTACCCATTGCCCGCTTTTATTCGAAAACTTCGAGGTGCATGCGACAAGGGTACCTAGCATAAATATTAAGTTTGCCTTGAACGTTTTTCCGATTTGATAAATCTTGTTCACACAGAGAGAAAGAGACATTTTGCGGGAAACATTTTTTCGACTCAGGGATTTTCAAAAGGGGTATTTGAGAGATATTCCGATATTGATTTTTTTTTTTGTAAAAAATTAATGTGAAAATTTGGCTAATTAAAGTAAAATTAAGAATTTTACATAAAAAATTAGCCAGAAGAAAATTCTTCATACTTCCACTTGATCAATTAATATATAATTTTATATTAATTTATATCAAATTTTGATCCATATCAGCAAATCGGAAATGTACATTTGGGTAGATATTTTCTTAATTTTTCTTAAATATTTTATCAATTATTAAATTTAAAGCAAATGAAAGTGGTGTCATTTAGTTTCTATAAAAGTTTTGCTAATAAATTTTTTAATAAATTCTCTAATTTTTACAAAAAATTTATTCTCACATCAGATTATTATTCTAGAAAAAATACACTGTCTCGTAGTAGAAAATAAGAAAACTTATTAAGGACTATTTTTTATTAATTTTTAAAATGAAATTTTTAATATATTCGTCTAAAGAGATTATTTTTCCGAAATATTTGATAGAAAAACTAAATAAAATACATTTTATGCGAGTCTAATAAATTAGTTTGTACTAAACCTTCTGATATACTAAGTATTTTTTTATAAAAGATAAAATTATAAATTTATAATGTAGAGTAATTTAATCTTCTCAGATTTTAAGATATTTGAGGACAAAAATAAATAATAAAGTCAGGAAAATAATTGGCGCAAAACCAAAAAACATTTATTTTTTGAAGGGGCTCATCATTCCCCATTGTTTATCAATTTATAATAATATTATTAAAACAAGCCACTCACTGTTTTTGTCAAGGTGATTAGCGTGTTGTTCTGTAGTTTTGTTTCGTGTCACAAATGCCATTGTGTTGCTATTCTGTTTCAGGTGTTTTATGCAACTAGTGCTGGTGGTAAATGAATCCGACATACAACCGGCCACCATCTTGTTTGGTCTGTTTGAAAAGACGCAGGCGCGTCGATCGGCCAATCAGATACACCTTCTCCATTCCAAGTATATCCCGCCCACTCATCCTAAAGCGTGCAACAATTTTTCAAATCTATTGGGGGGAGGGGGGGGGGGGGGGAATTTAATAAAATTCCGCAACGTAGCCCCAAATGACAAACAGGAACATTTAAAGCGAAATTTATAAAATTAAAGCGAAGTTTTTTCTTTACTCATAACTATGAATATTTATCTTTTACACCAGAAGTGTTTTGGATTTTTCGCAGCGACAAAACGATCAATACAATGAATAAAAATGAAAAAATGAATTATTAAGATAAATATGTTTTGGATTACCAGTAAGATGACTAGCCGTTCTCCTTTGGGGTGTTTTGCTCTGCTTTTTCATCAATCGTATTCTTTTGCAATCATTTTTTGAATTCCTTTGTATTCCCAATGGCATTTTACTTTATTCAAAATTCAAAATTATATAACTTTGAAATCAAATGTCAGTACAAATGCTGCAATAGAGAGTGTATTTTCCATTGGCAATGATTACTGCCACAGTAAAAAGTCGCAATTATCCGCAAAGACACTAGCTTCAGTAACGGTAAAGTTCAACTTGCGAGAATGCAGTTGTTCTGTCATTGGAATTTTGGATATTGGAAGAAAATGCAGAGTTATCTAAAAAAAATTTATAAAACAGAAAAATGATTTTAAGAATTAAAAATTATATTAGGAAATGTTATATTAGAATTAGTATTCAATTCATTTTTAGGTTATTATAAAAATATTTAGCTGTAAGTTATATTTAATATATTAATATATTATAAAATATATGATTAAATTCTAATTTTTTGTTTTGTCGCAACCTCAATCAAATCCAGTGGATTTCTATCCGTATTACTTTTGCACAAAAAAATAGTTGGTCATTTGTTTTTAGGGATTATCCCGGCCAATTGGTTATTTTGTCACTTTTGTTATTATTGCATCTCCTTCGACAATTTAGTGGTGAAAAATGGGGTGAAGATGAACACGGAGGTGGATTTGATCGAAAAACTGAAAAATTTTTTATAATTATATAATCTCTATATTTACAATTTTTCTATTATTTTAATAGTCACTACAGGGCTTGAGTTATATCTTATAGATACAGAAAATATTTGTATAAAAAAGGTCAGAAAAATTCTAAGCTGGAAAAAAGTTATATATAAAGAAAAAAAGATCAGACCAAAATTTCTACTCAAATCCAGTTTTATTTCAAGTCTTTCTCTAATAAATAAATAGAATATTATAATCAATAGATTTTTGATAATATGGGCCGAAAGTTATTTAAAATTAATAAATAAAAGATCTTAAATCTCTATTTTGGTTAATTAATTGGTCAACTGTAATATATATTAAATTAAATCAAATATATTAAAAGTACGAGAAAATTGTTTGCAGTATATCCACACGCCTGCCAAAATAGTCAAAAGTTGTAAAGAACATTCATTATACCTCAAAGTCTAGCAATGAAAATTTTGGTATGATTGCAATACCTTATTCCTTTATGAGTCATTTGGTAATAAAATGGTTGTGTCAATTTTAAAAAGAGTATAATTTATTTGCAAAAATAAAGGTTAAACAAAAGTTTCAATGATAAAATAATGAGGCAATTTTATAAAAATCCCTTGGGCAGGCAAAGGGCGGAGGCAAATAAATTTTTTTTAATCATTTTTAAAGTTATTTTTTCTTTTTTTACAAGAAGTCCTTAATAGAAATACCATTTAAATTTATTATTTTTTTCATGTATTTTTCTTGTTTTTGTTGAAATTTTAATGAAAGCTACATGTCAACTTTTAAATATTAGAGAAAAATAATTTTAATGATTAGAACATGATTTAAAGCAAGTCACAAAACTTTCTCTTACCTCATATTTTATTTAAAATAACGCAATAAAATCTGTCAATTGGCTTAGTGACATTTTTAGTCGTAAAAAAAATATTTAAAAATCCTAAAAAAATTATTTAAAAATCCACTAAAATGAGTATGTTAGTAAAATTTTTCAATTTATTTGCCTAATTAATATGAAATCGTTGGGCGCTCACTGAGTCTTAAAAATATCATTTATAGGAAATTAATAAAATTTACTGAACGCCCCACGCTTTTACTTTAAATAACCAAATAGATTTATCAATTTTATGAAAAAATTATTTTCCCCTTTTTAATACATTATAAAATAAACGTCTTGTTTTTAATATATTTTTTAAATTTTATTTACTTTTGAGTTTTGAGGTTTTTCGGCGCCTTGGAGTCTGGGCGTCGTATGCCCCACACGACTTGGCCCTTGTATAGGGTGAACCACCTGCAACTGGAAAGATAGATGGGTGAATTAAGAATGACTAAAAAAAGATTTTTAAATCCTGTCCCTTGGTGCAAATCAAATGGTCTGACTTCACATACCAACCAAAGGTCACTGGTTCGCTTACCGTCCTGAGCGACAAAAATTTATTTAAATTATATTGGCTATCAATTATTTTAATAAATGAGGTCGGAGTCTAAATAGCCTGATGAAAAAAATAAAAATAAATTTTTTTGGTTACCTTATCTTATATATTCTTCTTAATAACATCTATATTTGTATAATTAAACTTGTTAATGATATTAAATAAAATAACAAGAAAATAGCTTTATTATGTAAGATAAGAATCTTGTCAAGGCCTTTGTAAAAACTCTTGCTTTTCATATTCCATTAGTAATATAAAGAGGTCATGAATAATAGTAGAGAAAATAATAAATACATGAACTACCTATTGAGATAAAAATCAACCAAGAACATTTTAAAAGAAAATATAAATAAAACAATATTTATAATAAATTAATCTAATGTGTTGTACACGGTCGCATACCTCATTCCCTGTTGCAGATAAATAATTTAAGAGATATATGAAATGAAATTTGATGTAGAAAATCAGCTAACCAGTTACACATATTTGTCCGCAAATGAGATGTCTCGTTCATGACAAGAAAAAAGTGAGAATGAGCAAGTTGATATCCCTGATAAATCGCAGAAATTAAATTGAATTTCTATGCCATAAAAATCTCTTAGGATGCCCGAAATGATAGATCCAATTAGTTAAGAAAATTATTCCTTCAAATAACCACTTCGTGACAATACCTGATACATATGAATGAAGAGAGAAAGATTTTCATATTATGATGAACATAGCAAATTTAGACAGATCTGTTTTAAATGTTACTAAAATTTAGGTATTTTATTATGCAAGTTGATGATCGCTGTTTGACAATTGACAATATTTTTTTCAAAGAAATTGGGAAATTTTATAGACATCATATTAGTAATATAAAAAAAAAGGAAATTTTTTTACATCTTGTCTAATAAAAATTATTTTTAGAAAGTTTTTATGCCCCGTCATAAAACAGCTGAGTATGTTTTTTTACTAAAAAATTATTTTATAAAAATTAAAAAAGTAGTAAAATCAATGCAAACTGACATTTCCCCAGGATCTCCACCAAGAGGAAGCTGTAATCTGACCGTAAAATATTCCATGAAGAAATATCAAAAGAAAATATCAAACAAAAATTTGTGAGTGAGTGATCTTTGCAAAATTATTGTTCCCTCTATCTTGAAACTATTACTTCCGAGAGAGGCCATAAATTTAATTATGCCCAGGGTTGCATCAAGAGATAACCTCTGTTGTACTTATATAGGCTTAAACGAAAATATTATAAAAAAAACTATAAATAGAGTATATGCCTAAAAAACTAATTAAAATGCATGAATAAAAAAAATTAAAAAATAAAATATTTAGAAAAGTTAAAGCAATTTATCAAGCACATTCAGACACTAGAATATAAAAGTTTAAATTTTTCAGAAAAACAAACTCATTCACTAATATTCTACTTAACCAATCATAAAAGAAACCATACATTTTAATCAACACTTTATAAACATTTTAATTATATATATTATGGCTATAAATAAAAATTTTTAATAAAATTATATTCTATAATTTTTTTTAATTGCATGTTATTATGTCGCCATTTTGTGAATTTGGCTTTCCAATGTTAATTTAAAATAATAAATTCGAATGTACCTGAAAATAAGGAGAGCATCGAGTGGAATTTATTTCAAAACATTATACGATGAAAATAAACGCACTAAAAATATTTGAATATTTTAAAATAATGATATGTATTTTTGAATCAGTGAAACAGAATACTTATGAATCAAAGGGGACAAAAGATACGAGGAGATACAAAGACAAAAAGTTGGAATGCCATCCATGTACCCCTCTTGTTTGTTGCAGTTGAGATTCTTTGACAAGAAATTGAATTTTTAAATTAAAAAAAAAAAAACTTCATTAAAAAATACCCACGTAATGCTTAAAATTATACTAAAAATTAATTAATTCAAATACTTGAAATTAGAATTAGAAATATTAATTAAATATCTGGGAAGGTGTGTGTTGATATAATAAAAGTAAAGAAATTCTCAAATGATAGACTATTAAATATTATACCAACAACATTTATAAAATTATTATAAAATAGCGAATTTAAATATTATTCTGATCAGTCACACTCTTTAAGTTGCGGTTGCAGATATTGGTATGAGAGAGGAGCCATATATTTCTCGTGTAGGTGAGGGAGGGAGAAAGGAGACGAAAGCTGCAGGCCCAGGAGGATGGGAAGAAGAGAGGGGGGAAGGTGGCGGTCTTATCTTAAAACTAAAAATTTGCATAAATCAAATTTCATTTAAAATATGAAAAATTTACAAATAAAATAAGTCTAAATCTAGATGAGATTTCTAAAAAAAAAACACTTCTAATTAAAAAAAAAAAAAAAAAAAAAAACATTCTAAAGGCAATATAAGAAAAAAATTTTATTTCCCCTCAACACGCCCCCTGTGAAACAAGAATCTTGGCTACGATATTGATTGTTGCCTTTTCCTAGGAATTAAAACATTAATAGAGAATTATTTTTTTATCATTTATATCATAAAATTAGCACGGTGAAGCTAGCCTCCAAAAGAATTAATCTTTAGGCTTAGTCCTTTTTTATAGGCGTAGTTGCATTAGGGCATATCGCTTAGTATGGTTGTTATAAATGTCCTTAATGAAAGTGGGGTTTTTATTTTTTTTCATTCTCACTGACGGATGGTATCTCGGTAAATGACATATAATTCGATTCAGAATAAAATAAAGAATATTTCTGGAAATTTTCATTAGGGCATATCATCTACTTTAGGAGTTATTAATTTATTAAAAATCCTGCTCATGTTGAGACATATTTTCTATTCTTTTTTATTTATTTCTTTGATTAATTATTATTTTTCTCTATAGAATTAAATTTCCCATCTCACTCTTGATTCCTACGAAATTTCGCTTTAATTAACCCAATAATAAAAGAGGTATCAATTATTTATTATTAATTAATTTACCGTATGTTTTTACTCTTGGCTGGCAATGGGACGTTGCCATTTAGAAATCGGCGGCTAGCTTCACCGTGCTTATTATATTGTGAAGTTTAACTAAATTTTGATCTTAAAATTCATTAAGAAGCACTTCTTTAAGAATTTCAATCATTTCCTCACAATATAACTCCTTTATTAAAATTAAATTTATGATGAGGCTGGACAGATATCGTGAAATCACTACTCAAATATTTAATTTCAAAAACGGCCTTAGATTGTTTAATGTGAAAAGTTTCAGCAAGAACCGTACCATTTTTCAATTTCTTTATATTTTTGACATGTCCCGCATGATGGATAATTATTTTATTAATTAAGAAAGGAGAAGCCTAATCTAATTTTTTATTTTTATCATAATGGCTTAATAACTAGAAATTAAGGCAAAGGTTTTTTCTAAATTAGGGCATAAAATAATCCACCAAAAGCTACATAATAGTGCCTACGATGAAAGGACAGCCCACAGGAG
>JAAAKE020094222.1:0-19958 GCA_010014785.2 Anisolabis maritima | reverse complement strand
TCTTTGGAATTAGATTTTAACGAGGATTGAGAAAAATGGGGAGGGTGGGGTGGGGGGGGGGGGGGGGGGAGAAGAGCACATCGATGCTTTGGAGATCCCGGCTTCGACTCCCATCCGGTCACTTGTTCCTCCAGCAAAACAGCAAACTCTGTCTACGAAAAAAAGCCATACTTTGAATATCTATATCTAATTCACACTCAAAAACTATTTAAAATATCGCGGCTCTCGGCTTTTTATTATCCTTTGAGGTTAAGAGGTCTTAACATTATCAACACTTCGGTTCCCAACCCATCAAACTTATTAAGATTTATTCAAAATAAATGGAAACTTTCATTTGAAATCAATAATATTTTAAAAAATTTCATATTTTAAGTATAGTTTATAAGCTTAATAAAAAAATAAAAATATTAAAGGTGAAGCTGGACAGGGTGCGGAAATTAAAACTACTCATTTTTCTCAGGTGTCACTCTACATGATTTTACTAGCAAATATTTAGCCCTCCTCACTGTCATAATATGGTTTTTAGTCCGATTGGAGTATCAAGCATTCGAATTGCACAATTGCGGTTGGACACATATCCCCTAAAAATCACATTAGAACACAGGCGCTGATCCCATCGTCGAAATATTTGCTAATTAAGTGATGTCTAGTGGCACCACTGAGAAAATCGGCCCGTTTTATTTCTCTGAACCCTTATATTGAAATAAATTCGCTGACAAAACAATTCTTTAACTTATTTTATATTAAGAATAGAAAAAATTAAGCATAAGTCATTTCTTTCATCATCACCACGAATTAATTGACGTAGATTAATTAGCAAAGTCATTGACATATTTCTCTTTTTAAAAAATAAAAATAAAAAAAAAAGAGAAGGCGATAAAATTCCGTCAATCCGTCTTTCAAAGAGAGCGAGAAAGAGAAAAAGAGAGAGAGAGAGAGAGAGAGCAGGGCATTTGGCAACCCTTGAAAACTGACAGAGTGACTTTGTAAATAAAATGGAAGAGTTCATGGACAATAGAAAAAATCCTTTCTTAAATGAATCCAAAATAAATGTTTCTCTCTTTTGTTTTTGATCTTTCTTAATTTTTATCTCATTAAATAAATAGTTGCTTTATTCTTCGTTGTTCCTATCTCGTTTAAAATAAATGAATGTTTTGACTGGGCATGTTTCGTGCCTTTCGGACTTGAACCAACGACTATCCGCTTTCGCGGCGGATTTACTCCCGTTACACCAAGAGAGATTTTTCTTTTTTTACTTGATAATAACTTAACTCAAAAATATTATTTTTTCATTTCCCCATTTGGCGATTCACCAGGCATTACCTTAACATAAATATAAAATTATATTTTTATAAGTACTCTCTCTAGACCTATATTTCATGGTCACACCAGATTTTTCCAACTCAAACGAATTCGATTTTTCCTCTTTTAATTAATTGATCGCCTAGCAGATGTTTAAAAATTGATCTAATAGAATTATTAATAAAAGAAATTTTTCTACATGTTATATGGAATCTAAAGGAATCTTCAATCATAATTTAATTTTTTATTAGAGCTTTTTTTTATTTATTTCACTTTTTGTAATAATATTATTATTTAATATATAGATAGTATAGGGAAAGTTTTGCGATTGCAAAAAATCAATGTCAAAATTTCGATTTGAGTTCGGCTGAGTCACAAAAATGTATTTCGCCAAATGGCCTTTCTGTGGACAAGATTTCTCAAAAACGAAGAGCCTCGAAGCTGAACTTTATATTTAACCTAGGTACCTTCTCGAAAGCGCCTCAAAGGTTTTGAATAAAATCAGCTCACGAGTTCTAGTACTTGGCTGTATTTTTTACGTTCGATCTTAACATCTTCTATTGATTTTGATCAAAATTAAAAAAGATAGGACAACTATTTGCGATGGTAAAATATAAATATTTTTAACTCTCTTCGCCTCCCCCGAGAGGTTAAAGATATTGACATTGCCAATATTGATAACCTTAAAAGCCAAGGGGTGTGGGTTCAGTTCCCAGATAATCCGATCAAAATTTATTTATATCAATTGAATACCAATTAGTGTAAATAAATATGCCTACTTCAGATGTTGTTTTTTTAAGTCTTCGGCATCTGAGGTCATATAGACTCCGTCCTTATTTATTAAAATTAATTGATAGGCAATATAATTTAAATAAATTTTTGTCGCTCAGGACGGGAAGCGAACCACTGACTTTTGGTACATAAAGTCACTAGCTCTGCATCAAGGGACAAGGCTGTCATATACATTAAACAAATACAAATTTCTTTTAATGACGTATTATTATCCAAGCATATTTATTTACACTAATTGGTATTCAAGTGATATAAATTTGCATCGGATATCTCGGAACCGAACCCACACCCCTTGCCTTTTAAGGTTAACAATATTGGCTCTGTCGGTATCATTAACCTCTCAGCTAAGGGGGGGGGGGCGAGGGGTTAATTCTGGGAATATAAAAAAACATTTTTTAATTTAATTTAATTTTTTTTTTAAATATTGATAATTGATTAACACACACACACTAAAAATCCCAAAAAATACAATGTAATATAAGAGTGTGTACCGGCTACCCGAGGCTAAAAATCTGCTGGGACAGCTCATCACATAACTTTCTCTTTCCTAAGTTCTTGATCGCTTGGCAGTGGAGTAACTATAATATGACATATAATATGATCTTAAAATGAGATGAATAAACGGGAGGCCTGGTCGGATTTTACTCCTCTCCAGGCCTTGTTCCAAGTTGTTTGATGTGTGACCATCACACCAGATTTTTATTTTACTTAAACTTTTGGTAGTATAAATGTTTGATTATGCTTTTTTTTATTGTTGTTGGGTAATGATATATTTACAATAAATTTTTAATATTTCTTCTTTTTCTTTGGATTTTGTAATAAAATGCTAATCAAACTCTGACTCGGGAGATAAATTAGCTAGGAACAGGACGCATTTGGGTACCCCAGACAGAGCTCCTTTTAGTAAATCAGTAGAGAAAAGATATAAATTTTTTCCCAACAAAAGTAGCTGCCTCCTCGTTATAAAGAAAGTTGGTGCCATTCTTGGCACCTATTTTCTTATTTTGGCACTTATGCACATATGATGTGCATAACGACCTGATTCCAAGTGTGCTGGTTGGTTGGTTTTTTGGCAATTGCCTCCCTGCTGGGCACATCTTGTCTTCCCTCTGAATCACTCATACTCGCCCGCCCTGGTTTAAAAATAGCACAAGCTCCAAGCACGTGTTTGTGTGTGCGTCGTTGTCTTGATGAGGATGACTTATGAAGACGCACCATGTGCCTGGGGAGGGGAGGGGAGGGCAGGGTACTGTCCTTCCTTAGTAGGCGATCGGGTTTTCGTTACCTATCCAACAAACACGCCTATTTCTTTCTCTAAATTGACATAAATTTCAAATAAAAAATGGGTTTGAGCACCATATAACTGGGAATTTTCTCAAATAAGTTCCACTTGTAAACATCTCATTTTTTATTAACTTTTTGACACAGATTTGTTTACAGAAAATGGCAGTTCATTCATTTATGATGTTTTATATATATATATATTAGTTTCCAATAAACAATTTCTCTTTAACATTGCTACGTTTCAAGACTGATCTGTACCAAAAGTTGAGAAGATCACTTTGGGATATTCGCGCCTGACCTTAAATCCTTTCAACCCGATGTCCCTTTATATATCTCTACAAACCGACAGACAGACAGACCGGCATTTCATTTGCACAACTATTAATTGCCTCTAAAAGAGATTTTCGGGAAAAAGACTTCGAGTAGGTTTTCAATAAAATGTTTTAACCCGGCCGCTTTGTTTTGGGCCTATAAGGGAGATATATTGGAATATTAATAGATATTCATACCTTCGACTATAATTGTGATGAGGATTTTTAAATCTTTCCAGAAATAAGACTCGTCCTTTTGAACTAATTCAGTCCTAAACGAATCTCTAGAGCTCAATAAATGATAAATCCTTTTGGAATAAAATGAAAATTTCATTTATTCTCTTTTGTTTAGGCCATTAATTTTTTTTTATTTTGTTTTAAATTTATCAATAATAAATTGATTCTGTTTTTTGTTTTTCCAATCCTCTTTTGATAATTTATTAATATTATTAGAAGAGGATTAAACCGATGACGTAATAATAATAATAAATAAACAATTTTTATCGTCTTAGAAACGAAAATGTTTATTTTTTCATATGCATTATTTTTTTGTTTTCTATTCTATATTTTATTTATATAAAACTTTTTCTTTCTCTTCTTTCTCTTTCTCTTTCATTTTAATTTATTTTTCATAAATACTCGAAAGACGAGAACGAATTCGAATTCATTCAGCGTTAATATATTTCCATATTTAATTGAATTAATTCTTCACTATTAATATTTTATTTTTTAATGGCCGACCTTTTATTGGGACTTTTTTTATTAATTATATAATAATGACATATTGTAACAGCCAATTGAATAGGACATTTTGAAAAGGGGTTAACTTCAATTTTCAAATAGGTTGTTGCAGAGGTAGAGATCGAGCCTCACATACCAAAGGTCAGAGGTTCGTTTCCCGTCCAAAGCAAAAACAATTAATTGAAATTATATTGGGTAACAAATCATTTAAATAAATAAGGAGTCGGATGGCCTCAATGCCGAAAGACTTTAAAAATTTTCAAATTTTATAGGGAAAGCAAAAAGCTGTTCCCAATGATATTATTCATTGTAATGAGAAATTCTAAAAGGAGATGGAACCTGATAGATAAATACTTACTTAGTCAATGGTTTTTTTTCTTGGGTTGATGATCTTCTTGCACAATTATTTTATTTGAAAAATTCTCATTGCAAAAATTTCAAACTATTATGAAAATTAAATTTCTTAGCCTATATATGTCTTCGTCTAAATCTTTATCAGTGATATGACCCAAATGAAGGAGTTGAAGCCCCCAAAAAGATTTTTTTTATTTACATTTTTAGTCAATTTTGCTAGTGAGGTCATTTTGACTTTACATTACATACATTATATTGCTGAGAAAAATTTTTCGGTTCCGGCTGACATTTTACATTCTTGTCCCTCGGTGCCACCTATCCCGAGTTTCAGTAGTTGTTGGCCTTGCTTAACTAGAATGATCTCAGTGGCTGTTCCTCTTCTCTTCAGCACCAAAAAGTTGGTTTATAAAAAACTCATTTCAAAATGATAATTAATAAATAAATAAATGAGATATAGATATAATATAGGTTTATATACAATACATTTTATTAGGGAATTAAAATTAGAAGCGTACACTTTTTTCTGTTACTGGGGAACAAACCTGAGTTGTATTTGGGAATAAATGTTTATATTCTTATTTATAGATTTTATCAAACTTCCAAAATACTTTCCTGAAAAACAGGAATTATGATTTGTGACTATCTCTCCAGAACCCTTCAATTATTTTGAGTATTTATTGATAATCAATAATTCTTTTAAGTGAAAAAGCCCTAAAAAAAAAAAAAAAAATTAGCCAAATTGTATATAATGAATGAGATTTCTCTAGTTTTATAATTTATAAAATGGAATCACATCAAGGTAGAAAAAATTAGGATGTTGACTTTGTGACTTGACATAAAGCATATTGACCCAATCCAAGATGGCGGCGGATGTTTATAAAGAGTCAAGCCAATGGATAAACAACTTAAGATGCTCCCTCTCTTCCTTCTTCCCTTCTTTTCTAAACTCACTTTTCAATTATTGTTATATCATACTGTCACTGAAATTTCTTAACTTGAAAACACATTACTACAACAATGGTGTTTAGGTTATTCTATTTTTCTTTGAATTTTATCATTTCATACACATTATTATTATTATTATTATTATTATGATGCTTATATTTTACATTTTTTTTTCTTTTTCTTTAGCAGAAATCCTAGATTTTTCTTTAGAGCTTTTTTTTTTTTTAATTTGAAGATAAAAAAAATATAATGATGATTAAGTAACATTTAGATATTTACTTAAAAAAAAATTAAAGTTTATTTTTATTTCATGAAAACTTCATATAAATAAATGAATAAAACGGCAAAACAAAAAGAACATCCAGGAATACACAGCAAAAAAAAAAAAGAGTTGTTTAAAAGAAAAATTTCATTTTTAAATTGTCAAATCTGATTTATCTTTTGTTTTTCAATCATAATGTGATTAAATACTTTTGTATAATATTTTTATTATAATAATAATAAATTAACAAAATCTGATAATGAACAATCGCAATAATCGGTTTATGTTTATCATTTAATTAAATAATTAAAATCCCCCCTCCATCCGTAGTTGAGAGGTTATAGATACTGACATTGTCAATATTGTTATCTTTAAAAGCCAAGGGGGTGGAGGTTCGGATCCCAGGCAGTCCGATGAAAATTTATTTAAATCAAATTGGATACCAATTTATTTAAATAAATATGTCTGGATAATTAGTATCGTAACTAATATTTACATCTACCGTAGGCCTCAGATCGCGAAGACTTAAAAAAAAAAAAAAAAAAAAACATGACCGTGGGGTTAGAGGTATTGACATTGTTAATACCATTTTTTTAAGACTTGGGCGTCTGAGATCATATAGACGTTAAACAACTTGGTTTGGATCCCAAAATGGAGTCCTCAGAGGATGCTCATATCTCTTATTTATCCAATTCTCTCAGTAATGGGTCCATTACTCGCTGGTTCACTACGATTTTTTAGGATTTAATTAAAAACTCTCTCTTCTTATTTTTTCTAATAAAAAATCTCCGTTTTTCCTTCTGTTCCAGGTGACATTCAACAAACGCAAATTTGGCGTAATGAAAAAAGCATACGAACTGTCGGTATTATGTGACTGTGAAATTGCGTTAATCATCTTTAGTTCTTCAAATAAATTATACCAGTATGCATCAACGGACATGGACAAAGTCCTGCTCAAGTACACCGAGTACAACGAGCCACACGAATCACTTACCAATAAAAATATCATCGAGGTAGGAAACCAGGCATGTTGTTTGTTCCTCTTCTCTCTCTTTATTAATATATTAACTACTATCAGTAAATTGATTTGAAAACTTGAAGCCGCCATTTAATAAATTGGTTTATGTGTGCGTTTGTTTTATTAAAGTTTCAAAGGGATAATTATATCATAAATAATTTCCCTTCTCCATGGGAAAATATTCATTTTCTCATTAGAGAGTCATTTTCAGAATTGGGCAGAGATCGTTCTTGTCTAGTGATAATTCTGGACTCTCTCTTTTTAGATAGAAGGGTTTTATTTTACCCTTCCATCCCTTTTATCACGCCATGAAATCCAATCCTCTTTTGGGTAGGCAGGACTTTCTAAATAGTCAAGATTGATTTTTATACCATAAACAATAATTAAATAAATACTTCATCTATACTTCTGCATCAAACAGTGAGGAGAGAAAGATAGTAAGCCTAATTTGGACAAAACTTTTAATTTTGGAATTAGAATTTAATTCATATGGATATT
Organism: Anisolabis maritima; assembly: GCA_010014785.2. Classification (NCBI taxonomy): domain Eukaryota; kingdom Metazoa; phylum Arthropoda; class Insecta; order Dermaptera; family Anisolabididae; genus Anisolabis; species Anisolabis maritima. Next base: position 12,451 of record JAAAKE020094222.1, on the reverse strand, counting down.
GTAAATTTTTTAATTTTTATATATAAATATATACAAGACCAAATGAATTATATATATTTAGTAAATATCTTTTCATAATGCATCCATATTTATTCATATTTATCTGTTATTTTTATCCAAGTAATTTGAATAACTTTTACCTTCAATTCTTTCAGCGAAGGGTGGACTAGCATTAAAAAAAAGATTATAACAGGGAAAGGACTCAAAAAATTTGATTAAACAAATAATGATTCTACTTGAAACGTAATAACAGAATCGCAGTTTAGAGGGGACATGTGCCTCATGCACCGGGAGAAAGGCGGAGGAAAAGGAAACATTCCCCCCTTGGAGGGTCATTCAACAGGGTAAGAAATTTTCGAAAAGGAAAGGACATTAAAAAGCAAGTTGCAGCCTAAAAGATGAAATTTATAAATGCATTTTTGAAAAATACCGAAATGATTGCTTCCATAGAGAATTTGTATTTCAGAAAAAATAATTTTATTTCCATATTTTGCATTTCTCTTAAAATAAAAAGAAAATTTATTGTAGTACTATGAATTTTGTTACTAAGCTTTACAAAGATTTTCAACTTTAAAAAAGAAAAGGTTTCCGACCCCCGTTCTTCTTTATCTGCAGGACAAGACTGTGAAATTATTACTGGAAAAATAATGAATATATAATTTCTTTTTTGTATATTATTTCATGATAGCCGTTAGTAGATTTTATTATTTTTCTCTCCCGTTGCTTCTCTCTAGTGATTGATTTCACCATATAGGTCAACCTTTGATTGAGTGTCTATAATGTTTCCCACTGGAAACCCATATAAAAGTCATTGAAGGGAAAATAGGGAACGAAACGAACGAAAGGCAATGCGTGGGTTGTAGGGCCGCCCAAGGATCGTAGCGTGCCGTTGCGTAGGTGAATTCATCCTCTCATCCAAAACAGATTCTAAACTCAAGATCCAACTGCTTAAAAGAATGGGGAAAAATGAAAAGATGTTGATTTTTTGACCAGACGTTAGATGTTAGTACAACTCTCTCTCTCTCTCTCTCTCTCTCTCTCTATTCGATCCGATGTTGAATATTTGATCGAGCCAAGAGCTCTCAGGCCATCGATCCATTTCTTCTTTCTTCCTCTTCTTTCTATCCTCTATCCATCTATCTATCCCCCCACACACCCACCCTCTAAAGCTTTAACCTACACATCGTCCTCGTCCGCGTCCCCCCAAACATTTCGGTAACCTGATCATCTGTCCTCTTCTTTGGAATAATATTTCTTCCCGGATTATTGTATTTCAAACGACTGATTTAAATTATTTATTTGGGTAATTATATAGGATAGAACAATTCGATAAATTTCATATATTAGTATATTCATCAAGGAAGTCATTTTATTGTCTCGAAAGTTGATCTATTTAATTATTTGCTATGAATGAATTCAGGGCTGAGTGCATGGATTGCGACTGGCATTTCTTCTGCTCCTTTTATGCTAGTCTTCCTCCTCAAGCCCTGCCTCTTTGAGTCTTTCCTTTACTTTTTTTTTCATTCGAGGCTCACCGCTGCTTGTCATCAAAGATCATGGTGGCCGATCCTTTTCTCTCCTGCTGAGCCCGTCGGCTCCTTAATTTGTTCACTTTTAAAATATATTTATTTATAACCAGAACATCCCCGGATAGTTAACTGAACCCCCCCTTTTATAAATAATTGTCAAACTCTGCTCGCAGTTTATGTTTGCAACATCATCACGAGGCGATACTCAATTGCCAAATTACATTTTAATCTCATATTTGATAATTCTAATTCTTTGCCCCCTTTCCCTTGGAGCGGTAAAGATTCATAAAGGTCAGAGGTTTACTTCCCGTCCTGAGCGATAAAGTTTATCTAACTTTATTGGCTACCAATTAATTTAAATAAATGAGAACGGAGACTAATTGATCTCAGACCTCAGATGCCTAAATGACTTAAGAAATAAAAAAAAATTATTCTCTTCGAATAGATGATAAAGCTGAAGCGAACATTTTATAAATTAGGGTTTCCCGCCGATTTCATTCAATAACATTTAAGGGCCTACTCTGAAATTTCTTTATTATTTGCTTCTTTCTGGACTTAATCATTTTGGCTGCCAAACTGTTTAAATAATTATATATTTCTCTTCAATTTCTTTATCTTACTATTTTTTTTAAAACAAAATTTGCATTTACTTAATTTATCAGTTATTTATTTATTGATTTATGATAAGCGATATAAAAGAAATGATTATCATTATTTTGAAGAAGATAGGATTCTTGGTTTCGCGGAAAAAGGGTTTTAATTTGTTCTCTCCCCTCCTCCCCCTCTTCTGCCTCCTGTTTATTATCTTCCCTCGCTTCTTTATCATTCACCCTTGGCCCTGAGTCTCTGGGTGTGGTCAGCAATTATCAATGGCTTCAAGTCTATCATCTACTTCAATTTATTTATTATTAATTAATTTTAATGCAACTTATTTACATTTTTTTTTTAAATTAAAACATTTTATTTACTCTTGTAATATATGTCTAAATGTCTATTCGTGGATCTGCACTTGATTGAAATTTTGAATTCACATTTTTATATTTTATTAGTTCCTTCCTTCTTAAAGGATTTCAATGGAAATTAGTAAAAAAATCTGGTGTGATAAACGCACACAACACCTACCTACGTTAAGGAAAGCTGATGTGCTGCTCCACCAGATTTTTGTGTCAGGCCCTAGATAGCCTTTCTCTAATTAATCTCTTAATAGCAATGTACAGCTAATTAATCAATATTGTTAGAATAAATGAGAAAATAATAAAAACGTGCAAGAGTGAAATGGCCCCTAAACAATTTGAGGAGGGGGGGTTAAGATCATCTAAAAAATAATTGATATTTTTGAATTTTAATCAAAATCGTGAAAGCGAATTTTGAGAAAATCGAAAAGGCCCTTATTAGATATTGAAAACACTTGAACTCCTACTCTAAGGGGCACACGAAGAGAGTGAAGATTAACATTTAGAAGCAATCGACCAATATGGGGAAGAGAGATGGGCGGGAAAATAAATTTTGAGAATTTCTGAAGACCCAGGTAACTAGAGTTTTTAAATAATTGTATAGTGAGAAAGTATTGCGATCGCAAAAAAATCAATGTCGGATTCCAACAGAAATACACGTTTTAAGGCCCCCTGAGTCTAAAAAAAGGGCCACTATGTCTATGTGAAGAAGAATTCTCAAAAACGAAAAAACATACTAGGCTGAAATTTTATATTTAAGCTAGATACCCTCGGCGCATGCTCTTCGAAGCTTGTCAATAAAATCCGCCATCGGGTACTAGTACTTTACTGATGCACTTTTTTTGGTGAATATCTCTTAACCGATTCTGAGGATTGTGATTAAATTGGGTCTAGAGAATCTTTAAGACGTATTAATAATCATTTTCCACCTCGTAATTGTGTGGGGCCCTCAATTTATTCACTCAGAGTAAATTTTCTTTTTTTGTTTAATTTGTTCAATTTTTTTTTTACTAAATCTCTGCCATTGAGTGCCCTCTGACATTTCCAAATGGTCTCATCTCATTCACCCAAGCTTTAAAACATTTTTTTAAATGTCACCAAAATTATCATAAAAAATGTTTGAAATTAATGAAAAAAATTAAATTTTTGCTTTAGAATTCTCTAATTTGTTTTATCATGATTAATTTCACAAAAGAGGATTTGAAAATGCCATTAAAATTTCCTAGAGCCTAAAACCGAACCGTAAGGGAAAATCAACTTTTGGCCAAAGTGAGGCTTCTTTAAGTTCAAGATAAAAAAATCTCAAATTTTAATTTCAGCAAAATATAATCCAATAATATACAAAATTAAAAAACCTTTCAGAGTAATATTATATGAAATTTCAAACAAATCTGAAGAGGACAATGAGGCAGTTTCGGGAAATGATACCAGACGTTTTTGGATCACTCTCATGTTATTTTTGGGAATATTTCGGCTGGCATGACCCCAGGCTATCTTCAGTACAAAATACGATTTGACGGGGGCATGTCAATCGATATGTGTAAAATTTTAGAGATGCCTCATCGGCGAGTGAGCTACCAAAATTTGTTCTCTCTATTGTCCTGACCTAAGATAATAGGAAAGTCTCGTGCCATTCTTGCAATTCTTAAGTAAATCCCTGATTGATTTTTTTCCTAACAATTGTGTGTGGTGTTTTGAAATGGATGCATTTGAAATATTTACTAAAAAATAAACTAAAAACTCACAAAAGTTTGAATGATCATTAAATCATGGTCTGATAAAAGATTTTCCCCTAAAATTTGACCTTAATATTTATCTTGTCCATCAATCATCTTTTATTAATTTATCCTTGGGGAAAAGTTGACTTAATAATCTCACTGGATAAAAAATTGATATCTTAAGATTGGATTTATATCTATATTAAGCATTTAAAAAATAATTCGGATAGCAATTCTGAAATTCTGGCTTTTCTTTTTAAAAAAAAGTTGCTAGGTTTAGTCAGCAAGCAAACGCCCTCTCGCTCGTTCAGATTAGATCCGCAAAGATCTCGAGTTCGATCCCCCCCCCCCTGGAAATTCTTAAATTTTCACCATAAAATAGTCAACAGAATCAGAGAACGCGAATCTATTAACTTTTGCTTTACAAACAAATTTGCTAATCAAAAGGATTTTTTGTGATGTTTCGCTCCTAAATAGGGAACCTCTCCAGGATTATGTGATCATTTAAAAATATACAATTGTTTTTCGCTATTCAACTCATTTCCAATTCATTTATTTATTTTTAATAATTTTTTCCACTAAAAATATTTTAATGTAAATATTTATTTGTAGATATCATTATAGATATTTTGTTACATAGAAGTTTAAGATAGATATATAACAAAGTAGAAAATAATATTGGCTCGAAATAATTAAACTAGGAACTCATCCGTAGGCTGCCCAAGTGCGGAGCAGCCTGGTTAGATGGCGTGACAAAATTACAACTTACATTGTAATTGAAGTTTTGAATGCGGGTTTATGCGTTTGAGTGTTAAGATTTTAATCCAAGGGTTAGCACATTTATGGTCTTTTTACTCTCTTTATTCATCAACCGTATTTGTTTCGCCAATTTAGAATAATAAAAAGGAATAAATAAAATTTGGGTGTAAAGGATGAATGAGAAATGGCGATAGCTTTCATGACATTAATAACAGCTCAGATGCCTCTCTATATTATGACGAGACTGAAGGGCACATCTATTTATTAAAGTCATATTGTCCTGATGAAGGAATCTTTTGGACTCCGAAACGAAACATAGACCTGTGCCCCAATAAATTTTGGGCTCGTTTTTCCCACACAAGACCCACTGATTTTAGAATGGACCCTTAGCAGGTATTGGACTAGCAACTCCGAATTTTTTTTTAATTGCTTAATTTGTGTCCAAGTTTTGTCATTACAAGACCTGGATCAACTAGTAGAAAGAAAAGGAAATCTTTTCTAGTAGTAGTGTATTTTGCTTTTTGTTTTTGTTTTTTTGACCGTCTGTTGTGTTGTGTGTCCAATTGGTTTTGATTGACGCTCAGCCTGACGGGCGATGTCTTCAGGCACTCACCAAGAAAGAACATAAAAATGGCGCCTGTGGATCTCCTGAAAGTCCAGATGCCGAAGGCGATTATCAACTTACACCGAGGACAGAGGCGAAATTCTCGAAAATCGACGAGGAATTTCAAATGCTAATGCAAAGGAACCAACAACAGCAACAGCAACAGCAACAGCAACAGCTCAACGGAGGACAACGGCTGGGTCTACCGCCCGGGGTGAGTCTCTTGGTTTCCTCTCCTTTCCTTGCACGGTTTTCTGGCAAAATTAATTAACAATGAATTTCGTTCTAAAATTTATAATTCTTTTCTTGCGCTCTCTATTTATTATTAAACTCTTGGTATATATAAATTTAACCGTTTCAAGATGAAAATTTAGAGGACGCAGTGGCTAAGACGGATAAGCTGCGGATTTCGAATCAGGAGTATGGAAATAGCTCGGGTTCGAGTCCGGCTTGCCGCAATTATTTCCAACTCTGCCAGAAGTCTCCTCCTGGGGTAAGAAAGTCTCACTCCCAGAAGTGGGTATCACAATGGGCTTAAGTGAGTCTCCCAATGGAGGGTGGCAACACATCTAAACCTAACCTAAGATGAAAATTAAAGTCTTTTTGTTACCAAAGATATTTTATTCATTTAATTTATGATAGTGACCAATAATTAATCCCGCGTAAAAGGCATGAAGTTGCCCCCCCCCTCCCCCCCCCCTCTCTCTCTATGCCTATATGTTTTCCTATTTGCTTTATAAATGACTTAGTTACTTGACCAACCATTCGGATTCTCCACAGCCTCGGTGTTTCTATTTATATTTTGATCCTGACTCCTATTGACGCATCCACTCCATCCACACTCATGGGCCAATCACATTCGAATTCATTTTAATTTATTTTTTTCTTAAAAATTCATTATAAAATACTCATTTTATTGTAAATATTTTAAATAAATAATATAAATTTTTTATTATTAATTTTCAATGTAACCTTTTTTTTTGAAAATTTAATATAAAATTTGTATTCCGTTGCATGCAATGATGCATTTATTTATCTGAATTGAAATAAAAAAAAAAAAAAGAGAAAAAAAAATATTATTGATTTTCCAATGAAAGAAAAACTAGGCCATCCAGTGGCGGATTTTTTTTTTTATTAATTATTTAAAAAATTTCTCCAATGAAAAATTCAGCCCTGCCCCACATTGTTTTTTATTTCTTGGGGGCTGGACGAGTGGGACTTATAGAACCTCCTAAATTGTTTTTTTTTGAAAAGACTTCTCAGGTTCGATTCTTTTGCCTATGCCTACTTTTACCTGCCTCATTTTTGGACCGTCTCTTCTCTCTCTCTCCCCTCTCTCTAGGGATGAGAAAAAGTTGTCTTCTATCACATTCAAAATTATTTTCAAATTAATTGAAAGAAGACTTGTTACAGCACAATAAGTTTGTTCATCTCTGCCGACATCAGAATCGCGTTTAGTTTCGAAACATCCTCGGGGGTGAACAAATCTATTGGGCCGCAAAAAGTCTTTTTTCATTTTATCCCTAAACAACGTAGAAATAAATCAATTTTTTTTATTTCTACACGGTGTTGTAGATGACAAATCAAACGGAATTGAGCAAAGTTTCTGGAACTTGGAAGCAGAAGGCACAGAGCAAATAGAGAGGCCCTAATCGAGACTAAATAGAAAACCCAACATCAAAACCCATTTTATGCCCCCCTCCCCCCCACCCCCGGCTACTCCAAATCAATTATTAAACAACTCTCTTTCATCTAAAAGATTCAACTTTTCTAAATTACGCGAAATTGAAATTCATCCGATTGAATTTGTTCACCTTTTTAATCAGTCAATGACGTTTCCCCAATTCTGGACTTGGATGAGCCTCTTTTGGAGCGATGTCTTATCATTAGAGATAGATAACGTTATGGAGTAGTAAAACTTCAAAAAAAAAATACCTCCCTCCCACCACCTGTCTTCTTATTACAAACAAGTTTAAATCATCAGAGATTTTAGATCATCTTGCGAAAAAACCAAAATTACATTAAGAATAAATTTTTGAATTTTTGAATCTGATATTTAGTTTTTATTGATCTTTAATGAAAAGTAAATCTTTCCTAGAGAACCTTAAACTTAACAAAATGAATAAAAGGTTTTTTATTAGACATTTGAAACTAATTCGACTTTTTTTAATTATTAACATTTGACATTTAAAATATTAAGTAGATAGGGATGGAATCGTTGAATAATTTTCAAGATAATGATAGCATGCTTGTTTGTATTTGTTTTGTTAGAACAAATTGTTTTTCTATCTATTTTTCCATTCACTTTATGCATATTGATGTTTTTATAATTCATTCATTCAAAGTGATAATTGTAATGTCCGATAATGAAGGAAAAATTCAATTTAATTTTTTTTTTTTTTCAAAATATATGCCTACGTAATAATTAGCGAATCTCAAATGGATCTTCAGGCTTTTCATTTTCTTCGTCTTTCGAAATGAATATCTCTTTTATGTAGTTTTATTAACGACTCTAACATAAATTTTGATTCTCGGTGAAGTACTGGCTGTGATGGACATTTAATGGGGAAATGAAGGCAGGGCCAACCAAAATTGTGGCTGAGCAGTTTCAATCTTCTGGGGACGTTTCGGTTCTTTAATAAAATATTGAAACTGCATTCACAGTTTTTCTTTAGGTGGCTTCGAAATTTCACCATTTCATTTCTCTAATAAATAATTTTTGATATTACCGTTAAGGTGGGTCTCTGATTGCACCCCCCCCCCCCCTTAACACCGAAAAGCTACAAGTAAAGAAGTTCTATTCTTTAGATGATAGGGTAAAAAAAAAATGTCACATCAGTAGAAGTACAACTGATGTAATAAAATAAAAAATAAATTAACTCGAATGGATAATAAACAACAAACTTCACCTCCTTATCCAGACGGCAAAGTTAAAAAAGAAAATGCGGCTATTTGGGCTTGTATGGCAGGCACCTGGCTGACTAGAATTTCTGGCTCTCGCTTCACATTTATTTAGAATGTTTTAAGAATTTCACATTTTAAAATAATTTTTAGAATTAATTTTACCAGAAAATACTCTTTGTCAGATATGAAAATATTTTATTAAATTTGAAATTAATACTAGTCTCACAATTTATTATTAAAAATTATAAATAAAATATTTTCATATACAAATTTTTGTGTTTGTTTCAATAATATGACAAATGAGAGCAAGAGTCCTCAAAGTAGAGTTCATACGGTTTTACCTAGAATTCAGAAGTCGGTTTGTTAAATTTTGTTTTGGATTTACTTTCCCTCTCCTATTTATTAACTAGGTTGATTATTAACTGAATTGATACGTTTCAAAATCTCTTCTTTTATTCGGTTATGTTAAATTAGAATATATTTATTTCTGGTTGGGTTTGAAATTTTTTACGTAAACCGCTGAGTAGTTTTTCAGAGAACTAAACCTCAAACGTCATCTCATAGGCGTAAGGCCTAGAAGTTAGGCAACCTTGCAACATTTCCAATGTGTCGGTTGCATAGCTTTCAGGCGTTTCTCCAATTGATGGTGAAGGAGAAAGGCAGAAAGCCCTTAAAAGTGGGCCAGTCAATTTATTTTTAATGAATTCAAAAGTAAGATATTAAGGAACAAAACCCATTTTTTCTGAATTCAATAACGCTGTATTTCTCTTTAACTCCAGATGATAGCATCAGTACTTTTGCTCTCATTTTTTTTTTTTTTTAATTTTTACTCCCTGAGTGTGCTTGGTTTGTGTGTTGTCTTTTGGGTGTGAATAGATAGTGAAATAAGTAAAAAAAAATGTCCCCTCTGACTCTGTTGTTTGATTGATTGCAAGTGGCCATGTGGATCACAGGCAGGCGGCGGCGGCGGCGGTAGCGGCGGTGGAGGAGGCGGCGGAGGCTACACACTTCCAAGTCCTGTGGTAGTAACAGCAGCGAGTGCAGCAGCGGCAGCTGCAGCGGCTGCGGCGGCAGCAGCCGCGAGTGCTGGTAGTGGCTCAGCGGGTGCTGGTAGTGCTGGCTCCTATACGGATTCAGGATCAGCGTTATTGGCACAACACCATCACAGTCATACGGCATCTGTAAGCCCACGACCTTCCAGTTCGGAGACCGACTCGGGTACGAGCCTCAATTCGGCCTACATGCTTGAACACTCGCACTCGCTTCCCTGGCTTGGCGATGGTGGTACTCACTTTATTCATCAATTCACCTCATCTATTGTACACTCCCCCCCCCCTCTCTCTCTCTCTCTCTCACTACTTTATATCTACTACCAACATATTTGTAGATTTTGCTTTTTTCCTTAACAAGTCAAGGGATAATAAACATTTCTTTTTTTAAATTAAGGGTCTGGGAAATTTATTTTAGGATTAAGCTTCAGCTATTAGAAGAGGACTGGACTTGGGCAATTCTGAGTAGAAGGGTCCCCAAATATTATTTGTAAAATTTTACATTTTTCCACTTTTTTAAATTTTCAAATTTTTTACAACTTTTATTAAATTCTAGACTCTGGTAAGCAAGGATTCGACCTTTTCTTTATAATTAAATGAACAGGATCTGCATCTAAATAATATTATGTGCTTAAGCATTTCCAAAGAAAAATAAATGATTTATGTGTTTTACTTATTATACTTTGACTTTGGCCGTTTAGTTTTTGGTACCAAGCAATGATTTTTGAACATCTTTCTTTGATATTTTAGCTATAGATTTATAATAGCTCAAGATTTTAGACGTGTTTTGGGAGGGGGGGGGATCCTGGGAAATCTTTGCAATAACATTTAATATGCAAATGCTATGAATAAGAGAAGGTGAATGATAACAGCATTAAAACAGAGTGGCCCAAACTCGCCACTTATTCTTGAAAAAGCGCGGGATGTGCTCGAAGTCCACTCGGGATTAATCAATAGAGGAAATCCCTAGAGTACAGATATTTTTTATGTTCAATCCTCATCAATTTTATTGAAATTAGCGGTTTCTGATATTATTTGATTTTTGTTAGTTTTTCGTATTATGGCATTAATAGTCTGAAGTTTGATTAATAAATAAATAAATAAATATATTTAAGATTGATATTTCCATTATAATTAATGTTAGGTCAACAAAATATTTATAATTTATTAATATTTAATTCAATTATCCCAGGTTGTTTTTTAGGGCTCTAGCTGTTAGTTGTCATAATAAAAATAATTTAACGTCAGCTTTGAGAGGCTCTCTTATTGCACTCCTTCCCGTATGAAGTAATGAAACATATTTTATTTATTCAATATTTAGTTGAGGACCTTTGTTTAAAAGACCATCATCACTTTTTTTTTTTTTTATATAAATTTATTTTTCTTTAGAAATGCTTTTCTGATTTATTTGGCAATTTTACTCAAACTGGATACGTCGTAGAAATCTAAAATATATTTTATGATTTGCTACAAGTTCATCTCATATAAAATTATAATAAATTAATCTATAAAATTACAATAGGAAAAAAAAATGGTCTTTTCATCAGATTCCAAAGAATAATTTAGGAAATTTTGGTTTTAGAATTTTGCACGTGTAGGTAGAACTTAAATTAAAAATAAAAAAATATCAATTTTACTTTCGTCCCCTCTCTCTGTTTTCATTCATACATACGCTTATATACACTTGTGAATATTTACATTCACTCGATTTGTATTCACGTTTTTTTTTTTTTTAAATAAAACCTTAACTTGGATTAAATATTGAACTTGTGAATAAACATCGACCCTTAGAGCTATAGAGATCGAAGCAGAAATGAAAAAAATTCAATTCTATATCTTCTTTTTGCAAATTGCATTTCACTTTTTTTATTCAGTTCAATTTGTTTATTTAAAAAAAAAAAACTAAACTATTTCGTTTTAAAGTCAAATAATTGCTATTAAGATTTTCAGATGTTTCCCTGTTCAGTTTTTCACATGAAAATCTAAATAATATAAATTTACCATTTTCGGCCACCCCACCCTTGGAATGGAAGAGATAGAGATTGAAGGTCTTTATGACGTCGCATTAGTAAATAATCCCGCAAATTTGGTTTTGTGATGAGCGCTCTTGTCCCCCAGAGCCAAGCAAAAACGATCAAACAAATTCCGAATAAGAAAAACTTGCAAATAAAAAATCCATTTTTTGTTAGTGAATTATTCATTAGTTCATATTTCCAAAAGGGAGTTAAAGAATTAGAAAATGAAAAAAATATTAGTTTTGATTAATAATTTCAAAATAGGGGATCGTTATATTAATTCTTTTCTTTCTCAATGTTTTCCTCAAATCTGGCAAAACTTAGAAAGCCCTTTTTTGTAATATACATAAATGCTTTGAGAACGACAAACTCTGTTATATAATGGATAGATGAATTTACCAGGATGGGCACGATATGAGATTTATTTTTCTCGCATCTGATGAATACGATCCAGGGGAGGAGCTTATGCTCCATCTTCTTCTTAAATTTTAATCCTTTCTTTATTTTTTTCATTGAAATTATTTAATAATCCGTTATTTGTTTTGCACTAACCTCTCTCTCTCTCTCTCTCTCTCTCTCAGAGTTCAATAGAAATAGACTAGAATATCGATCTTAAATATTAATATTGCATGCATGCACTAATAACAACATATATATATATGGTAGGTAAATATATCATTGATATGTATGATTAAAAATTAAAATTCACAAAAACAAAAAAAACAAAAATTGGTTTTTATATATTCATATAAATAAAATGTTCAATAATTTGAATTGAACTTTATCTTCTTTCTATCTTTTTCTTTCCCTGTCACTCCCCCCCCCCCCCCCCCCCCCCCCTCCGCGCGCAAAGCGTGAGTTTTTATGGTGTGGGAGAGGAGGGTGGTGCATTTAAATTTTTTTTCTTTTGAAAAGAAATA
>JAAAKE020094211.1:0-19959 GCA_010014785.2 Anisolabis maritima | reverse complement strand
AATCTCATTAACAATTTTAGTAATACATTACTATCCATTTTTAAAGTTAACCCAAACCCATTTACTTTAAAAAAAAAAAAAAAAAAGCTATTAATATAAACAATTACTTTCGTTTGTGTCCCGGTCGTTGTTTGTTAAATTTTGACATTTGTTTGTCAATTTGTTGATGTTGGCTGGGTTTAAACAAACACTTGAGAATGAAAAAGCTCTTTCATTTTATATGCAGAGAATTTAATTTTTTTTATATATGAGATTTATTTTATACTAATAGTCTCTTTATTTAATAAAATAAAATATATCAGAAGAAACATAACTCACTCAACTTATTTTTATAATTTAATTCGAGTATGAATTTAATTTTTTAAGTAAATATAGGATGGATGAACATTTGAAGTCGCCTTTATATTTCCGAACAGCTGATTTTATTATATATATAACAAAAGTTTCTTAAAATATACATTAGAACTTTTATATAGAGAAATTTTCTTAAATAATAAAAAATACTAAAAAATTGCAAGAGTAAAATAAACTCTCCCGAAGCTTTACATAGTTAAACGAAACTATACATCGAAATATATTATAATATAATTTGCCTGGTTCTGCTGTATTATGATCTCTTATTTCTTTTATTACCTGCTTATGTAATATGTATTATATTTTTGTTTTCTATTGTTCGCTTATTAAATGTAAAATGTTTTTTTTTTTTATTATTATCCACAACAAGGAGGAGGAAGGCCCTTCGATCATACTTGCGGAAGGGCCCGATTCTAGCTAAACTGATAAAGTTATTATACTCCAGATGGATTGTTTAATTTAAAGAATTTCGTACATTAACTATTCTCTACACGTTAATGTCAACAGTAAAGGATTCTAATTTTTGAACTTAAACTCAAAGGTTTACTTAATGCTTTATTACTGGTATTTTCTTAATAAATATAAATTACTAATTGTCCATTCAGAGTATTTCGCCAAAAGACAAGTGGAGTAGATATATTTATATTATTGATAAAAGAGAATTCCATGTTGGGGATTTTGAGCGAATTTTAGAGTGGTTCTTAAGCCAATTCAGCCATCTTCGAATGATTCTTTTTTCTTTGATTAAAGAGAGAGAGAGAGAGAGAGAGAACTTTGAAAACAAGTAAACTTAAAACAACAACCAATTGAAATAAAACTCAATATCTTTTTTCTTGAATTTCTATTGATCTATTTTATTTTAAGTTTTAAGTAAGCAACACAATAAAAGTTTTTTTTTTTTTTTTTTTAATTTTACTGGAAACAGAATAAATTTTATTTATTTATCAAAACGTTAGAAAAGGATAACAAATAAATAATTTTTAAAATTTTTTTAATTAGACCTGATATTTGGAAAATTTTTATCTTCTAATATAAAATTTTATATTTCTCTAAATTGTGGAGTGTCCACAAAAAAAAAAAAGATTTTTTTGGGTGGTTCCATTTCATTGAGCAAGCTAATGCTAATTTAATTTCCTATTCCAATTTCCTATCCTATGGCGCGTAACCTACTCCTTTTGGGGAGTGCTTTATAGGGAAGAAATCCTTCTTTACGTCCCGACCTGCGCGACAAAAATCTATTTATATTATATTGGCTACCAATTAATATAAATAAATAAAGACGGAGTCTAAATGGCCATCATCCTCTTCTTATTTATGAAATTTTCAAATTAAAATATTGACAAATATTGTTTTTAAAATTTTTTTTTTTACTTTCTCATTAATTTTTGGAAAACTTTTAAGAAGTTTGAATTGAATTAAATAAACAAGTTAACAACAAAATAATGGTGCTTCTCCAGGGAACAAACAGCCAGGGCCCTCCAAATTTAACAATTCCTTGAAGACTTCCACAACAGAAAAACACCTTCGAAAAAACTTCTCACATGTCCTCGAAGGATTTCCAATATTCGAAATAAGTCAAAACAATCTGTCAGAGAGAGAGAGAGTAATATTTCAGCATGAAATTATTATTATTATAATCAATATTTTTACTTTCTCTTACCTATATTTGTAACATATAATCAGAAAGTATTGAGATCGCAAAAAAAAAATCGATGTCGAGATTTTAGTGGAAATATGTTTTTAGGTCTTCTGAGTCTAAAAAAAATGGATCTCCCAAAATGTGCGTCTCAGTGTATCTTTGAACGAGATTTTTCAAAAACGAAAAATCATTCAAGGCTGAAATTTTTTATTTACAATAAATTAGGTTCATCCGTGACTTGCATCTCGAAGTTTTTGAATAAAACAAACTGTACTAGCATTTTACGGATGTGCTTTTTTAGTATTTTGCTATTTTTAAAAATTTTTCAACGATTTTGATTAAAATTCATAAATCAATTATTTATTAGATGATCTTTAAAATGTATTAACCCTTCTCCCCTCCAAACTGATTGGGGTCCACTTTACTCTTGATTTTTAGGGCTTTTTGTGATTTTCTCTCAAACTATTTTAAAATTTTGATTACATTTACTGTATAATAAATTAGATAATCTTTAATATGAATTAATCATTTTTCCATCTCAATATAGTATGGGGCGCTAAATTTAGAATTTAAGAATTCCAAAGAAAAGATAGGACAACTCGTTGCCATGGTAGCTTAATATAAATATTTATTATATTTCTCTGATAATAAACGAAATTTAATTGCCATTAATTAATATAATTTAATTTTCTTATGATATTGATAATTGATTGATTAAAAGAAAAATTTCTAAAAATGAAAGATAATATAAAATTGTTTTATCTAGGAGATCCGACGCAAAAAATATGGTGTGACAGCACATCATTAAATTTTTTTTACCTTAGGTTGGAAAAGTTATGTGATGTGCAGCCTTCACACCAGATTTTTTTATGTTGTAAGAACAAAATATTACAATCTTTTTGTTTTTTTGAACTTAAAAAACAAATAATCTTTTTTGTTGGGATTATGTTAATGGTCTCCTGCCAACGAGCTGTTAAAAGGTTTTTTTTATCAAATCGTTCTTTTCTTTAAACAAAAATAAACTTGAGCATATTTTATGATTTTTATATTAAAACAAAATATACGCGAGATGACTGATAAATCCAAGAAATTGTGTAGATATCGATTTTTTTTGCCATTATTTAAACCTACATATAGTTCTGGCCTACTCAAACTGGGACAGAAAAATTTATTCAAAAACTTACATTTTTCTTATTAAAAAAAAAAAACGAGATCATCAGATTAATATTTTTGGAGAGGTGTCAATATGTTTGAAAGTGGTAAAAGCAAAGTTTATATAACTTATTATTTATTCACTTTTGGATTTTTTATTTAACCTTTTCAAAATTTAGGATTTCATATTACACATTAAGGCCTTGAAAAAAAACTTATTACAAAGTTCTTCTTTCGGTGATCATCAATTTATTAATGGGAATGTGGTTTTTGAGTTATAAACTAAAACTCAAATTCTAAATGACTTAGAACTTTAAATCTGGAAGAATCTCTCTCCAATGAAAAAAGTATTGGCATTGTAACCCACCCAAGAAAAAACCAATAAAAATTACTCTTCACATGAATAAGGAGACGAAAACATGTCTATAGGCATTTCCAAATTTAAAAATTATTCCCGCCCCAGGAAATTCAAATTAAAAACTAAAATTCCAAGAGAAAATAAATTTTCCAGAATGGAACGGACTCATACCTAGATACCTAGATGCGTATCGATGATTAAAATTGATTTTAATTTGATTCTGTCAGGGTTGTAATTACTACAAGACATACTAAGAGTGTGCCGAGGGCCTTTGGATTTCAGTGACCCTTTGACCCATCTTAGATACGTTAAAATTATTTTATTTTGTTCGGTTGAAATTTTAAAATAGCATTTCACTTGAATAAAAAAAATTTAATCCTAACTAATATAATCAAGTAAAAAATTTTGTAAGCTATATTAATTAAAATTATTAATTTTTCTACGGGGTGTCCAAAGTATCGTGGAGACCAACTTCTTAAATATTGAAACTATTTACAGAATTTTTCTAATTTAATAAATATAAGAAAAAAATTAAATATAATATATAGGCCTTATAAATATAAAATATTTCATTTTTGAATATAATTAAATTTATATTTCGGAATATTAGTTTATTCCATTTAGATTTATACATCTAACAATGTAATCATTTATTTATTTTTTCATTTATTTAATGCATAATTGTTTAAAAATATTTGGACCAATAACAGTGCAGCATTCATGTCACGTGACGCCATTATTTCGATTGTTTAGCACGAGGCGCCGGCGGCTGCTGTCTTTCGCCTGCATCTTCAGTACGGGTTGAGCTGAGTGTTCAGCCATGCAGCCTTCAACTGATAACCTTTCTCTTTCGCCTGATCAGCAAGCCGCCACCACTTCAGCCATCCATTCTCGATATATCTTCCATTTTACAAATAATGAATATTGAATTAATTGAATGAATATTCACTTCTCATCTCAAGGTATTTATTTTTGTTTTCAAATGACGATAGATGAGTCCCCTAACAAAGAGACAAACACTTATGAATTAGCTTGGAATGAAAATGATTTTATAATTAAATATTTTGAATATGCTTTTGTTCTTTTTGAAAACATCCCCCTCCTGCAACCAACAAACTTCTCTGAAAAGCATCCCTCTATGAATATTTAAGGGTGTTAGTGTGAGAGTCAATATGGCGTCCAAAGGTAGCGTCTTTCCCATTTATGCAAAGATGGCGCTTCGCCTTCTCCCCCTTCAACGAGAATGTAAGTGAGGTCCACTTTACGTGTTAGGGCCGCTCCGAGTATTTTCGCATTCTCTTATTGTTACGATGTTTTTTTATTTGTCATTTTTATTAAAATATGAAAAAGATGAAGGGAATATTTTCATTTTATATTCAAGGCTTATTATATTTAATATAATTTCCTATATTATAATAAAAAACAATACGAAGCGTATTATTATTATTTTATTTTTAATTCTTCCTTATTATTTTTACAGAAGTGCGATGGGTGGGTACATCCACTTCTGAAAGAAGATAACATAACAATATCCTCCAGTCTCTATTCAACTACACATGTAAGCATATAATTTATTATATAAACTATGTAGAACTAAAGGTCTCGCTTCACGTTCTAAGGATCCGTTCCTGAGCTACAAAAATTTTTTCTTTTTTCTTTTACTTTCTTTTTGCAATAAAGATATTAAAAAAACATTTCTTACTGGGGTACCTCATTTCAATATTTAAAAAATTTTTCCTTTTATTTTTTAATAATAAAGTGGAACTAAGATATTAAAATCCATTTCTTACTGGGGTACCTCAATTTAAAATCTTTTCTTTTTTCTTTTACTTTCTTTTTGCAAAAAATATTAAAAAAACATTTCTTAGTTACCTCATTTTAATAAATTTTTCTATTTTCTATTTTTATTTTTTTAATAATAAATTGGAACTAAGATATTAAAATCCATTTCTTACTGGGGTATCTCAATTTAAAATCTTTTTTCTTTTACTTTCTTTTTGCAAAAATATATTTTAAAAAAATTTCCTGGAGTACCTCATTTTAATAAATTTTTCTATTTTCTATTTTTACTTTTTTAATAATAAATTGGAACTAAGATATTAAAATCCATTTCTTACTGGGATACCTCATTTTAATTAAAAAATTTTTCCTTTTATTTTTTTTATAATAAAGTGGAACTAAGATATTAAAATCTATTTCTTACTGGGGTACCTCATTTTAATATTTAAAAAAATTTTCCTTTTATTTTTTTATAATAAAGTGGAACTAAGATATTAAAATCCATTTCTTACTGGGGTATCTCAATTTAAAATCTTTTTTCTTTTACTTTCTTTTTGCAAAAATATATTTAAAAAAAATTTCCTGGAGTACCTCATTTTAATAAATTTTCCTATTTTCTATTTTTATTTTTTTAATAATAAAGTGGAACTAACATATTAAAATCCATTTCTTACTGGGGTACCTCAATTTAAAATCTTTTTTGATTTTTTCTTTTACTTTTTGCAATAAAGAGGTATAAGATATTAAAAAACCAATCCTTACTAGGGTACCTCATTTTAATAAATTTTCCTATTTTTTATTTTTTGCAATAAAGGATCTAAAATATTAAAATCCATTTTTTACTGGGGCTCTCTTTGAGGTTCTATATGTTAGTGTTCCTTATACAACAATTGAACAATTGAATGAATATTTATATGAAGTAAGAAGAATTAACCCGATGTGATTACTGAAGTTATCTGGTTTTATTATCTATTCATAATAAGATACCAAACGCTTATGTTTTCCTCACAATCAGAGATATAGATATAGATATATATATAGTAATCATGAATTATCCGACCTAAGACAGACATTCCTTTTGCTCTGATAGACTTTACAGGAATTTGAATTTCTTAAATGGTATGGTTGGAAAAATAACCCTTTACAGAAACTACTAACTATCTCAAAAGTAATTGGACTACCTGTATCTTTTCTTTTGTCATAATGGATAATTAGGAGAGTTACATAAAATTTTAAATAATCAAATTTCATAATGTTTCATTTATTATTAAATTTATTTATTTTTTTTTGGATTTTTGGTTCTCATTTGATTATCCATTAAGACAAAATAAAAGATAAAGGTTGTCCAATTATATTTGAGGGAGATATTATATACATAGAGACCTAAAGATTTTTTCTTGCATTTTATTTCTTATCCTATACAATATATTTTTTTAAAATTATTTTATTATTCTATCTTATTTAAAGATAATTTTGAAAGGCAAAACATCATTCTTTGAATGATATATTGTCCAACTCTTTTTTTCCCTAATAAAATATCATCATCCATCTTGAATAACCGTAGATGCCAAATAAAATAATTCTTCATTTTACTTGGAAAATATATGAGGTATCAATTCATCAACCTATTTACTTCACTTTTACATCGTAAATGCAATTCTTGGCAAACGATCAGGAAGCAAGTTTGGCGAATCGTGAGTTAAAACATAAGATCCCGGACATGTCTTTTGTCAATTTTTATTTGTAGAAAAATAACAAAACATTATTGATTACCAGATGTCAATGTTTAAAAGAGAATCTATCGTTTAACTTTTGAAATCTTTATTTTTTATTGTATTCAATTCGAATTAATTTAATGGACTCTATAGGTCCAACTACCGGGTTCCTTGTTTATTTACTCGAAGTATTTCAATTCCAGCTGACCTCTAACCATAGCTTTCCATCAGCTCTCTATCGTACTTTCTTTTCTAACTCTATCCTCTCTTTTATTTCTAACTAATCCAAAATCTGAGTTCACCCTTAAAAAAAGGATGTTCTATTTAAGAAGGAACCTGCTTAGCAAACACGAAAAAGCCAAATTTTTTATTTGTCTTAATATTCAGGTAAAATAATTTTATTTGAATGATATATTCTCCATCTCTTTTTTTTATGCCGGAATATTTGGATTTAAAATTAAAAATATAATTCATTTTATTAATTAAATAAATGAAACTAGCTAGCATTTTTACTTTTTTCAAATTAATAATAATAACAACGAATATGGAGATAAAATATATAGTTAGAAATTTATCTGATAATTGTTTAATTAATTATGATTCTAACAAAAAACGTTTATTTTCAGATGGAATTCAAAATCAACTTTAGCTTGCTCAGCTGACTCAACTACAAAAGTGATAAGGTAATATAAACATTTATTCTATTTCATTAAAATTAAAATTTTTTTCCATTAGTGTTTATTTAAATTTAAGCCTTTAATATTTACAATTAATCTCCTGAAATGCTAACACATTCTTTATATTCATTTTTTTTATGTTCAGAAGATAATATAAAAGAATTCTTTAGGAGTTTCCAGATTGATTGACTTTTTTTAATATCATAATTTCTTGGTATTTTGATTAAATGAGATCGGCAACTTTTACAAACTCTATGTAAGATTTGAACTAATATCTCTTTATAAAGGTCCTTTTTTAACAAAAAAAATATTATCTTATTTTGAATGGTCGCTCATTAATTTTCCCGAAGAATCTCACAACTCTTTATGTTATGTTCATTAAAAAAAGGGAGTGTCACTAATTAAACTTTTTAGTTCGAAGTAAAAAATATTATTAACTCTTACTATTATTATATCTTTTTTAAAATTAAATTAAATATAGAAGAAAGGGAACAAAAAATTTGAAATTAAAGAATAGATGTTAAATTTTTAAGAAAAACTGAATGTAGAGAAATGATAAAATAGTTTTTATTCATCTGCTTGTTGACGTTCCGAGCACTCGTCACACCTTTCTTCAATTGCCAAATTCGTATCTTACCCGAAACGACTACGTGCAGATAGAAATAAAAATTAAGTCATAGTCAGTAATTCTTCGTTTAATGTAAATATTTTATTATCAATGTGAAGACATCATTCTTAGTATAATAACAGAGGTTTTGCTAATAGTCATAAATTCTATCCAATATGAAAATAGGCAAGCTAGCCCCATCAATAAAAATTTTATGATGATAATAATTGGCATTGATTATAAAACAGTTAGTCTATTTTTTCATATTGAATAGAATTAATGACGATTTGCAAAACTAAAAATGATGTTTTCACATTGATATCGAAATAATTACATGAAACGAAGAATTATATAAATTATCTTTAGTCCTATCTATTACTTATCATCTTAACAGCCATCTTCATTCAATTGAGTTCCATACATAAATAAAAATTTCTTTTATTCGTCTCTGTATACATCTCATTTTTCCTAAATTTACACTCCACCCACAACTAAATTGAATTTTTTTCCATCCATTGCAGATAAAAAAAAATTTATACTTATATTGTATAATCAAATCGAAAATTATTATTATATTATTTTGTTAATTATCTTTAAAGTCATATATCTTTATAATATATTAAATAATCCGTAAAATTGAACACAATTAATTTAAAATGTTTTTCATAGATGATCGGATGATCTCTTTAAATGCAATGCAATTACCTACCTAAATTCATTAATTTGAATCGATGGATTTAACGTTTTGTTCATCGATATTGTTTTTCATTCACGGTTATAATTAGTACTTATTCACATATCACATTCGGTTCATGTGGAAAAATATGATTATAATTTTAATCTGACTTTAGTCATCCTATTACTAAAAATAGGATAACAAAAAAACATATTTTTTTCTCAAATCCCTTTCTTTCGTATTGTACTGAATCTAAGTATATATTTATGTTTAAATGATAATAATAATAATGAGAAAGTTTGATCAAAATATCTATTTTCAAATTTGGAATTTTTAAAATTTTTATATTTGTGTATAATATGTTGGTGTTAAAAAATGTCTGTCTGTAAGTGTTAATTGGAATTGTTTATAAATAATAAAAATAACGCAAAATATTTAGATTAGAAATTTAATTAATTATTTTTTAATTTATTTATTATTTATTTAAATTCTTTAGAAATTTTGTTTTTTCATTTTTCAAAGTCTACTAATCAAATTTCTATTTAATACTTTAATAAAAATCTGAAATTTATAAAGAGAAAGAAAGAATAAATACAAAGAGAAAAAATTAAAATATTATATATAGAAGAGAGAGAGAGAGAGAGAAAGAAAGAGAAAATGGAATTTTAAAGGAAAAGGAATCACAAATTCATGCAATGTGCAACATTAATAATGCACAAAAAAGCAGCATGCTTCAGACTCAAACGTGCTGATGAAATCAACCATTCTGAACATATTTTTTTATAAATTAAAAATTATTTATAAGTTTGAAGAATTTTTTTTTGCTAGAGAGAAGTTGGAAATGCCTTTTTATTGAATTATTTATTTATTATTTAACTCTAGGTTGAGACATGCATGTACTTGATCAATAAGACCCGAACACTTTTCCCCTTTATTTGCGTGAAGGTGGAAGTGTTCGTCATTTCGGCTCTTCTTGCGCAAATAAATTCAAGCATGTGTCAACCTAGCATAAACAAATAATTTGTCTTACCCCGGGCATACACGATTGTCCATAAATGATACACTGGGGTGGTGCCCATACGGTAGCTTTTTTTATCATTATGTCTCACTTTTCTATTTAGTATTTATGAACAAAAAATATTTCATTATCCCATAATTTTTAAAATGTTTCGTCTCAAATTAAAAATATTTTATTTAAATTAAATCTGAAAAGTGTTAGTCGAGAAATAATAATAATAAAATCACGCGATGCTCGTCTCTAATTTATAAATAAAGTTGAAATTTAAATATTCATTGATATAATTGGAATAAGTTTAAAATAGCAAAGTTAAATGATGTTTATTTAATTATTCTTTCTAACTTCAATTAGGGATAATCCTTCAGATTTTAATTGTTTTAGTTGCAAAGATAATATCTCTTCTGTCCAGAAATTGGGCCTATACTTGAATTATAAGTTACATAGTATTATAATGAGTTGGTTCTCATCAAATGTTAGCGGTTTAATCTAATGTAAAGTAAAATTTGAATTATATGTTAATATTCCGTCCGGAGCCACAGATCTGTCATCGCCTGATTAATTCCTCTTGGGATGCATTAATTAAGGACAAGGCTTTGCCTATATATAATCCAAATGTTCTTCATAAACTGCATGTTGGAGTGAATTGGCAATAAGCCAGTCAAAACTTATCGTAATTTGTCCGAAAAAATATTTCAGAAATAAGTTGACAATACTTGGGATTATATCTTCAATCAAGGTATATATTGGATGGACAGGTGTAGAGAGAGAAAGACTTTAAAAATAAATTTAAAGTAATTTTACTTTTATGATCTACGAGGCAAATGCCTCAAAACCCAGTAAAAATTACTCAAAGTATTTGAATTGACATAAAGAAAATAACTAATAATTTTTTAATTCATATTAATTTTCTTTGTTTCGAATCAAAGGCCGATTTATTTTGTTTGTTGATTGGTGGAATTGCGCTTTTGGCACTAAAATTGTTTAAAAAAAAAGGACTCATAGTGAAATGGAAAATTTTACATCGCGTCATTTCTCGCAAATGTTCTTATTTATTGCATCGCCCCTATTATGGAAGATAAAAATATCTGCCTGATTAAAGAGTTGCTTATATTTAAATAATTTCTTAAAATTAATTCCAAATATTTATCAAAACAAATATAATATTTTTAATAATTTAATATTTAGACAGATAATTTATATTAATATATTTACTTAGATTTCACATAAGTAATAGTAGTAAGTAAAGAAAACTGTTACTTATTTATTTAAGTAATTTCGAATAGTCTGCAGTATGGGATGCAATTAGGGATGCCACCTTTTTCAAATTAGGGTATCCCAAAATTTAAGAAAATTTTCAGCGTTTCAAATTACTCCGAAGAGGGATGCATTTTATACAAATTATGAGCAGAAATTCTTAGCGATATTTGTAAATTTCAACCCACAAAAATCCATTTTTTTAAAATCTTTTTCCGCATCTGAGACCATTTAGACTCCGATCATATTTATATAAACCAATTGGTAGCCAATAAAATTTTGTCGTTTGGATCGGGAAGCGGACCACTGACCTCTAACTCTGAACTAAGGGTCAGGAGCATCCATAATGTTATTACACCATTAAACCCTGTATATTATTTTTCTAATCTTTTATTTTTTTACTGTTATATAGCCTATTCATGAATATATGCATTTCTTTATATTATTCTTAATAAATTCTTATATGCACAATTCTAGGTAGGAGGATGAGGAACCGGCGATCTGCATATGTTTGATAAGTGTCCCTCTTTAGTCCCCCCAACTCTAGACGCGTGAACAACAGAACTGAAAATCTTGTTCTAGTATATAGTAATAGAGTATATTTAGTTAATAAGGAAAAAAATAAAATAAATCCAATATTTTTATATTTCCAACATTTTATTACTGCTTTTCTCAGAAACAGTCAGTCTTCCTCAGCTCAAAATCCTATTCAAAGACTTGTCGAGATTAGATTAAAAAATTAGCTTCATTGTAACACATATTTTTGGATAATTTGTATATTTATTTTCAATGTGGCTTACAAAGCCTAAGGCTTCACCTTCATCAAAGTCACGTTATAAGTCAACTTCTCGCAACCCAAACCAACAACAGTGAATTAAACTACTTATGTTTTATCTAAGTAAATCTAATATTGTTGTATTCTTTTTCTAATTTCAAATATTTACTTTATTTTAAATATAGCTTTAAATAAAAGAAATCTCCTTATTTAATTAACAAGACGAAATATTTTAGTAATTAAATTTCAAAGTTGTAGAAACAAATTTATAAAAATGAAGAAACCGAGGAATAAATTTCACTAAAAGCTTTGACATTTCGAAAGCATCCCCTCTTTTAGAAGAGATTTTAATTAGAATTGCAAGTGAAAAAGACAAACTGCTGATGTGTATTTATATATTTAAAGGTCAGATTAATATCTCTATCATTTAATTAAAAAATATAAAAAACATTCCTATTAAAATTAGTTGGATTTCGTCCTAACGTTTGTTATGTGATTCGTCATTTTTTTGTTAAAAAATAATAAAATTTGACATATGAATTTATTTTTTTAAATGGTTGATTTCTTCGTTTCATGATAACTAAGCATGCATAAAGAGATGACACAAAAAAAATGGAATTAAAATTTGTGATGACGACTCACGTCTTCGTCGTGGTCGAAGGCATTGAAGACATCATAAGGCAAACAACTGAGAAGATCTATTATAAACCAAGATTTTAAATAATTCATCCGAATGACTTTGGGGTCACTGACCACTTCACCCCCGGGGCCAACGAAGGTTGTATGAAAATTGAGCACAATGTCGATAAAGAAGATCACATCAACTATCGAGTCCACCTGTAAAGAAAAAGATATTCAATAAGAACATTTGGAAGAAAGTACTATTGCTTGACGCAGGATACCGTTGCTTATCTTAAGTTCGAAGAGACAGGGAAAGAGCCATAGGCGATCGAAGTATCCTTGTGTTTGGTTGAAAAGCTCTCGTTAGGGTAATCTTTTGGATAAAATTTTTTGGACTTCATAGAACGGATCGGATAAAAATACTTAGTTCGGAAACATTCCTAAATTTCTCTCGGCTTTTTAATATAGAATTTTTTGAATTAAAATTTTTTTTAATTAAAAGAATTAAAGAAAATCAATGAATTAACAACTTAAAAAAATTTTAAAAATAAGAAATTCTATAAAAAAAAGCGGAATAAAATTCCCATTAAATTAATATTTTTCATAGAAATGTTTCTGAATCTTTTTTTTTTTTTAAGAGCTAAAGGTTCCCTTGGTTTTTTTATTTAATATTGAGGGCAGAAGTTGTGTTCTTCATCTGCTTACTGTGCGCAGGGACCTTATAGATTCAACAAACCTAAGAACAGTTATCATATCTTAATAGAATCATTAATGTCTTAAAAAATTATAAACAATTCTGCTATTTTAATTTATTAATTAGAATTTCTTTTTAGCTAAGAATATTAAAATAAAATTAGGTCGTCTTTTACTTACTTTTATTTAACATCCTTTCAAGTAAATCGCATTGAATATGGCGACACGTCCCAAAATATAAATAAATGGAGAGATATACTATAAAGAGAGCACTTACAACAAGTAACGAGACATCTTCGGACGTCTTATTTTTGAAGGCGACGTTATAGGGCACCATAATGGCTGTATAAAAGGTCAAACAAAGGATGATCCAATCCCAGATGGCCTTGAAGGCACAATAATGCAAGAGGATATGCGGAGGAGTTTTAGGCGCCTCTTGGCGGTACTGAGGCATCACATCTGCAGATAGGCTCATCATCTACACAAAAGAAACAAGAAAAATATTTTTATATTTAATATTAAATAAGAATTGTTGGGAGTAACATTTTATGTTATAAAAAACAAATGCAAACGTTATGATAATAAAATTAATAAACTATTATTGTAATATTTTTTTAAAACATTTTTCTGACTCTTATCACTCTCGAATATTCAAAATTGCATTTTTACCCGTGTCAAAGGGGAAGAGTAAACTCTCTGCCTTAGAATAACAAATATTAAAGAGATGTGTCTGTATATTCAAATATTCAAGGAAAAAATCAAAAGGACTTGAATAAATAATTTATTTAATTCATATTTTTTTTCCAATGTTCGGACGTAAATCGTGATCTTAGTCAAGTCAAAAAATACAAGATCTTTTGTATTGAGTATTGAAATATATTGAAATAATATAATTTACAAAAGGCGATTCGTGTATGTACTTTTTGACTTGCTATAATGATTAAATTATATTAGAAGCCTCTAACAAGCAGTCAAAAATTATACAAAAAATTATACAAATTATACAAAAAATATAGGGTGGTCCAAAAGTCAGTTTACAGATTTGCATTTAAATTAACAAACAAAAAATTATGTATTATTATAAAAATATGAACAAACATGATTTAACAGCGTTACCATAGCCGTCTAGATTTAAAATATCTATTTTAAAAAAATTTAAAATAGCAAATAAAAAATTGGGAAACCAAACAAAATTTGATTAGTAAACTGACTTTTGGCACCCTGTATTTCAATACTCAATACACAAGATCTATTTTTAATTATTAATTGTCCTGAGGAAGGCGCGATTTGCGACAATTAATATGAATTAAATGAGTATTTTATTTAATTCCTTTTGACTACATCCGATTTTATTTCCTGAATAAATAACTATTATATTTAAAAAAAATTTTTAACATTTTGATCTTGAAATATATAAAAAAAATCCAAAATATATTATATATTTTTCATGCTTTTTGAGTCACTATCTAGCAGGTGGCAAACAAAGATTTTGAGCGTTTTCGCTAATTATATTCCTCATTTACATTTCTATGGAAGATATGCATAGGAATATTTGAGTGAGCCTAGACACCTGCCAATCACGATTCATGAAGCCATTGTTCAGGGTGGATGTCTTAAATGACTTTTCAAAAACCACTTCATTTCAATTAATCTTTCTATAATGGGTACTTATGTAATAAATCAAAGGTTTTATAAATAAATTTAGAGTATCCACTTAAACTTTTTTTTTTTAAGTGCTTTAAGTCTTATTCGGCATCTGAGATCATTTAGATTTATTTATATTAATTGTTAACCAATATGACATAAATAAATTTTTGTCGCTCAGGTCGAAAAGGACCTTTTGGTATGTGAGGCGAAACTTCTACCTCTGCACCAAAGGACAGAGCCTTCACTGAATTTATGATATGTGAATTGTCACTCTTCCAAGGATTTGATTTCAAATTTTACTTATCGAAAAAAGTATACCATGTTATTAAACAGGATTCCTGAATAAAATTTGTATCTTATATAATAAATATTAAATTGTATAAAGCATTTATGGCCGTAGCTACCGAAAAGACTAAATGTGTATCTTTTATAAAAGTAAAAAAAAAAAAAAAAAAAAAAAGTGATCAAGATTTTCACATTTAACCTTATAATGTATGCATTTTATCTTGTGTATTTCCATATACATTTATTTGTAATTATTTATTTTTTATTTACATATACATTTATTTATTTATTTTTTTAATTTTAAAATAATGATTAATGAATTTTTAATAATTTTAATCCCCGAATAACATGTTTAAATGTTATAGTTTGTGAAAGGAGTTTGTTATGACATGAGATAATGATATGTCTTAGTTAATACCACACAAGAGAATCCTTTATTTGGAAATAATATTTTCCCCAGTTCTCTGTTTATTTATATATCTCTCTCTTGTCTTGCAAATGAATAAAGTATAATAATAATATTACTCTATTATATATCAAAATAGAAACTTGAAACAAATAAATAATTTATTATTTTATTATTTATAACGGGTTCGAGTCCAGTGGGCGCGAATAATCTCTAACCAAACTACTTCGCAATTTATCTTAAAAAAATTTAGCCTAAGGCCCGGCTAATAAAGTGTATTGTTGTCAATTTCTATAGTAATAGTTGTCTTATGTTTATGATTTAAGGAAATTTTTAAACAGAAATGAAAATAAAACTTTAAAAGAAGAAAATTTTGTTTAAATTCCTGAGGAAAGTGAATCTCTTGATAAAATTTAACAGAGCTTAATTTTTTACAATATGTATTGATTAGATAGTATTATTTATTTATTTAATTATTCAGTAAAATTCAAGTGAAAAAACATATATTTAAGTGATTCATAGGTTATATTACATATACAATAGAATGGGAATAGTTATATTTTATGTTTCCATGCCCCTGAGACAATGTTACCTCTGAGGCGCAAATGGCCTTATAGTCGACGCACATTCAATAATAATAATAAAATATATGAGTGATTCTCCTCGCCTGAAGAGACAATGGCTAAGACCAATAAGCTGCGGATTACGAGTCTAGAGTATGAAAATAGCTCGGGTTCGAGTCCGACTAGCCGCAAAAAATTTTTTCCAAATGGGGTAAGAAAGTGAGAGATAATCTCACCCCCAGAAGTCCAAGTAGTATCACAATGGACCACCATTGGCCTAAGTAAGTTTCCCTAATGGAGGGCGGCAACTACCTCAACCTTCTGGTTGTCTAGTTAGTATGCTTTTTCATTAATTTATTTCATTCTTAATTTTTTACTCCCTAATTCATTTAGGGTTATTTTTTTTAGAATATACTTTGAAGTCAGTCACTTTGTGGCATCTTGATAACTAGTTTGAATATTTCACCTTCTTTATAATATCTTTATTTCAATATTTTAAAATTATTTTTTATTAAATTTCTCAAATTATTTATTTGCCTCATGTCTATTTACTACTTTAATTAATATATTAGACAATAATATTTATTTTAAAAATACATATTTATTTTTATGCGCTTTCATGATAAAACAATAAATATCCAAAGCTATTTTGTTAACAGTTATTATAAATCGTTTTTTGATAATTTTAACAGGATTTATTATTATTTGAGTTGTAATACGTTTATATCTCTAGAGGATTTGTTGATATGAAGGGTGGAAAATATCAATAAAAAAGGAGGACTTACATGAGCCAGGTGCGATTGTTTGGCCGGATCTTTGAGATTCGGCAAATGCGAAGAGAATTGCGAGACGAGGACCGACCGACTTCTTGTTACACTCCGGGCCAATTTTGCAAATTTGGAGAGCCCTGTAATAATAAAAAAAATATTTGTTTTATTTTTATTTTTATTTTTTGGACTATTACTATAAAAAATGTCCAGTATAGAAACCGATTGTTTCCCAAAACTGTAGATCAAGTTTTGGTACAAATCTGTCGACACGTACTAAATAGGATAAATTAGTTCGTTTGGTTGCTGAAAGATAGGGAACCCAAGTGACCAACTCACTAATATATTTTTCGATTATCAATCCCACATACCCATTTGTTAAGTTCTTAAGAAATTAACGATTGATTATAGGCGTTTCGTTCTAGAACAATTAATCGAAAAATTTAGTGAATTGGTCTTTGAGTTGCCTATCTTCTAGTAGCCAAATACGAACGAATTTATACACTTCTTGGATCTCTTTACTGATATATTACCTTGTTAAAGAGACGATTAGTTGGAAGTAAGCAGAAAAAAACTTTAAACTCTTTCCACTCTCTATTTTTATAATTCGCATACTGTGGGTTTATATATTGCTTATATTTTTATTTTTAAAAAAGAGAGACCCTAGATAAAGAAAATGAGAAAGATGTTGGAATTATCTAAGGAAAAAAAGATTAAAAAAAAAATTCCTTGAAATAAAATTAACATATATTGTTAAAAGGGAGATTTTTCTTTTTTTTTTTTTAATATATATATATATTATTTTATATATATCACATCTATGCTCATATTAATGTTCTTTATTTTTTTTAATATTCATTTCTAAATTAAAAAAAAAAAAAACATTCCATGAAAAAAATTATTCCAGTAATCCATTTAAATTAGAAAACAAAATTAAATGAAGTCAGCCAGGAGGGTAGCCACTATCGAAATAAAATCTCATTTCATAATGAAAATTAAATAAAAATAAAATTAAAAAAAAACTATTTTGAATGAATCTTAGAAAATTTAATTATACCCAATTGAATACATCTCATCTTATCTTAAATGTTTAAAATATTTAAATATTTTTTCAGGGTACTGACCTCCCTTGGCGTCGTCTTGCTCGATGGGCTGCTTGAGGGCTGTAATATCTCGAAACGTTAACAAGAACAACACGACTAGGTCGCGTTCGTTCTTGATAGGCGCAATCTGGAGCAGGAGCCATAGCGGAGTCTCTGGAAAACAAACATCATGGTAAGAAGCCAATTGCATATATAATTGCATAATTACTAAACTGATTTAAGCTAAACCTTTGATGCCATTGTCTCAGTTGTTGAAAGAAAATTGGGTTTGAGGTCAACATTCCCAAACGCCCAAGGGGCGAACTAAACCTATGAAATGTTATAATCTAATAGCTAAAGGGAAATATATTTTCAAATTGGGCCAATCGATTGAAATTATCCATATATATGTATTCGTTCAATGACCCAAGTTCATTGCCAATATCCGATTTGGTTAGCTTAATGGTGTCAGTTCCCGCGAAAACCACAAAAGCCCTTTCGAATTTAGATCCTGAAAATTAATTATGAACCTCTGCACATGTGAATAGGTCATTGTTTTACCAAAAAACAAAGAGTCTCAAAGAATATAAAATTAATTAAAAATTTGCTTGTGAAAGGGTTCTGTCTGTCTATTTAGAAGGTTGGACAGTGGTTGTACATTGATTAGCAGTACTCTCGGCTGTGTTTACTCTATTAATTTACAATGGCGGTTTCCCTCCAAAAGATTAGCGTTTCCCAGCGACTAGTAATTAATTAGAGTTAAGGAAACTTTTGTTTTCTATTTTTATCCTTTTATTTTTAATACAATAGGAAAAATAAAAATATACAATAATATGAATATAAAGAAATTTTGGAGCAAATATTCATTTTGAACTCAAACTATCCTATACTAAAATATATTTTATTTTACTACATATGTATTATTTGTATTATATTCTGTTTTTTTTTTTCTATTCGTAATCAATGTAATGTGTGGTTAGGGAGCCAATCCTCAATAGAAAAAAAAAAAACTAAGTATTTCTTTCTCGAAGAATCGCCCTTACAAAATTACTTGACCACTCTCAAATACGGTATTCATGGTTCAAGTAGGGGAGGGGTATAAAAAATAAAAAGTTCCTTTCACTCTTTCTTATTTTAAGATTTTCAAAAATGGCTATCAGTTCTTGTGTGTGTATATAATATTTTCGATCAGAAATGATAAATTTTTGTGAACTAAAAAGAACCACCCCTCCGCACTCTCTCATATCAAGATGATGGATGACATCCAGTATTTTATTCTATAAGTAAAATAATAATTTCGATTTGGTCGAGCGTCCGATGGTCTGGTGCAAAGGAAGCAATCTATGCCCGAATAGGCTGGAGATTCTGGGTTCGACCCCCGGAGGACGCTTAATCCACCAGCAAACAATATACTCGCAGAAAAATATTTTATTAAAAATAATAACTTCTCTTCTTAGAAATATCCAAGGTAATATATTAATAAAATATTAGAGTTAAATATTTCGACAATAAAATTTAAAGAAATTCAAAAAGTAGATCGATAGCTATATACGTATGAAGTCTTGTGTTTAAAATAATTTCCTTCTACTTCAATTATTTTATTTGCATATTTTCATTATTATTTCAAATTTTTGTTTGGGGTACAAACAGACAGATTATGTGTACAATTGTGTGGAGAGGTCAACTTTAAAAAAAATTTGACATTTTTTAAGAACTGAAATATATTTCTTTATAAAAAAATTATTCTTTAAATATAAGCCCGTATTCCAATGTTTCTCAAATTGTTTTCATTCACCCCCCCCCCCCCCCCCCCCCCTCCCCCCCCCCCCCCACAAGATCGGGGGCATTTTTAAAAAAAAAAAACCACGAAAAACAAAAAACAAAAAAAAAA
>JAAAKE020094200.1:0-19963 GCA_010014785.2 Anisolabis maritima | reverse complement strand
TTTTTAATATTAAAAATTATGTATATGTTACATAGGGGGGGCATAAGAATTTTAGAAAGGCTTAGATGGGGCATGGCCCAAAAAAGATTAGGAAACACTGGGTTAGGGTGATGTTGCCCCACTCCATTGGGGGGACTCTCTTAGGCCAGTAATGGTCCATTGTGATACCACTTGGGCTTCTCGGGATGAGATTATCTCCCACTTTCCTACCCCAGGAGAAGACTTCTGGCAGAATTGGAAATAATTTTTTGCGGCAAGCCGGACTCGAACCCGAGCTATTTCCATACTCTAGATTCCGCAGCTTCTCCGTCTTAGCTACTGCCTCCTTTATTTCCGTTTAAGAGATTCAAAAATTTTTTTTTTTCCAATAAAAGTTGTTCAAAATTATAAAAAGAACAATTTCCTATAAAAATATTTTTTTGTCTAAAGTTAATAGTTAAAAATATTTTGATTTTTCGGGTTTGAACTTCAAATATAAATGGGTGGATTTTTGCCTCTTTTTAATATAATCTTTTTTCATAGGAAATTAGTCTATATACAAAATTTTAGATCTATATTTCATTGGAAAATGTTTAAGAGGGTGTTGTCTAGATAGGAGTACAAGAGAGACGACAGACAAAGCAAGTTAAATAAAAGCGTTTAAAAATATTAATCTTTGATTAAATAAAATAATAATAAATATATTATGAAGTCCAAAAGAATGTAGCCCCTGGATAGGTGCAGAAATTGGCAGAATGTGCTGTTAATACAAAAAATTTTATTAATATTCTTCCATTTATGATGGCCAAAAGTGAAAAGATATTATAATCTATATATCTATTATAAGTATATCTTTTTTCATTTTTGTTTACATACTCAACCTATAAATCATTTCACTTTAAATTGTCTATTCTTTCTTGGCTGGCTGTGTAGCCAAGTATTAAAGTATTTTTTGGGTCATTGAAGCTCTTAAATCATTGTTCAATCTTTTTAACATCGAAATGCTTCTTTCTAGCAACCATGTTACACTAAAAGCGATCGAGGAAATGAAGATCAGCTCTAAGTGGAAAATATGAGCCTCATTATTGTATAAGTTTAAAGTTTAAAGAAGATAGGCTTTTTTTAATTTATATTTTTTTGCGATTTTTCACTTTTCCTCCTAATTTTTGTCGGTATTTTTTTTTTTTAACAATTCTTTAGTTTTTTTTTTTTTTTTCTGAATAAGACACTGATGATGATTTTATTATTACGAAAAAAACTTAGAATTAAAAAAGAATGTGAAAAAATAAAAAATAACTTGATCTTTCTATGCTATGAAGTTAAGTAAAGAAAATACTTGAAGGGGTCTAAGTAAGATAGCTTACGATAGTATTTTTTCTCAATCCGGAACAATTTTGAAAAAAGGCTTAAAACAGAAAATAACGCCCACTGGGTCAAGTGCTCCTGATTGAAAAGACTAAATAACAAAGAGGTTAACAAAAAACAACAATGACGTAAAAATTATTTTTAATTATTCAAATGAACATAACTTATTTTTAAAACGTTATTCATATTTATTACTAGCGTGAATTATAATAATTATTTGTTATTTTTAATGGCGTCGAGAAATTCTCTGCAAATTAACTCACTGTTAATCTTGCATTAATGAACATAATAAAACTTTTACGGTTGACCTAACCATTCTCTCTTTCTTCAGATATTCATTATTGAAAATATTCTTTTAATTTCTGCAAATATTTCTATAATTTGAACAAGATTGAGCAATGAAGAGTTGTAACCATTTTTCTGCACAACTTGTATTTTTCCGACCAAAAGCTTTTCCAACCACCAATTTATCAAACACTTGATCCATGTTTATTGTATTATTTGTTAGAGTTACATTTTTTCACCTTAAGTTTCAATTTCAGACCATGTTAATTCATTGTTGTTTATCCAAATAAAAGATTCCGCTCCACCAAAACTGTTTTCCTATAGCTTAATATAAGGCAATGATCATAAAATTGTGTAAACTCTTGTAGAATTGTATTAATATTAAAACTTCTATTATTAATTAAATTAAATTAATTTAATGTACAGTGCAAACGATAGAAAACATTTGCAATTTGAATTCAAACAATGGCCAGTGTAAAAGTGGGGTATTTGAGGTGCCAAATCGCCTGAGGCTGCACTATTTTTACTTCGTGTATATTCAGCCCTTTTTAACTTTCACCAAATAACCGGGATAAAATGACAAACTGGCAGGGACCATATCATCAAACAGGGACAACCCCGCTCAAAGCGGGACGTCTGGTAAGCCTGGTCTAAAAAGAAGACATGTCTCATCAGCTCCTCCTAAATTTCTAATAAAAGAAATATTTGACAAAATGAAATATATTATTTTCTAAGATGTATTTGATAATTTTTGCAAACTTAAAAATAACAATTCATCTATTATTCACTATAAGCATTGGAACTTAGGTAATCAAATGTTTATCATTTAAAAACATTAACTTTAAGGCTCTTACACTCAAAATATTTTGATGGTTTCTTATTGAACCAATCTGAGTACTTGTCATTGCTATAGGAAATTGATTTAACAAAAAATTTTTAACCCACTCCACTTTATATATCATGGAATAGCCACCTTTTTTGTTAAGGGTCAGATATCAAATTAAATCGGACCGTGAAACAAACATTTATTGATTATGCAGTGTAATTTTTTTGAATAAAATTAATATTATAACGGAGTCAAATTTAGATTTTATTTTTTTATTTTTTCAAATCTATATTGAAAAGAAAAAATTAAATATAATAATAAATAAGATATGATATACGTCATTTGAAGAGCTATTTTTTGTATACGAGTAAGTTGTCTTGTATTTCTCAATGCTCTTTGAAATTTAAAAATTCTTTCTGTAACTTTTCTTTTCATTATATATACATCGGCAAAGCTGTCTTTTCGGTTTTCTGTCCATCAAATTTAACTTTCCTCCGGATATTTCGTTTCTTTTTTTTATTTATTTTTTTCTTTTTGTGTGCGCTATTTTATCCCTTTGATTCGTTGATCTAACCTTTTATGTCTTGAAGGATTTCTTATTTCTATTATCCGTTTGCCAGAGCCATATTTCAGCCTCTGTCGCCGACGAGGCGTTTCTTGAGGGCGTCCATCTGTCCGTTGAATATTAAGCAACACGGGAAAAAGAGACAGAACTAAATGAGGGACCCGGAGGATCCCGAGGGATCTGCGTCAGAGAATGGACCCGGGGGGGTACCCAATACTCATCCCATCTCCCAATGGCACAAATCGAAAGACGTACAAAAAGACCAATGCCGCTTCTGGTACCAAAAAAAAAAAAAAAAAGATACAAATGATCAAACCGAAACATAGAATTCAATTCCCAACTTTGTTTTTAAAAAAAAAAAAAATTTATATATATTCATATAAGAGAAATTGTTATAAATTATCTGTTCAAAAGAAATCATTATACCAACCCCAAAATATAACGCCGATGTTTTATTTGAAGTAGTTCAACAAAGCATGAATTTGAATTCTCCATTAGAGATATAGTTTGTTTTTGTTTTTTTCATTTTTTTTTTTTTGTTTTTTTAATTAGAATTATATATTATAATATAATTGCCAGAATTTTGAATTCGTTAAACCTTTATTTAATTTCCTTTTGACCACTTCAAGGTGAAGGGGACGCTACTAAACCAAATCTTATGGTTTGATAATTATTTGACAAAATTATTATGAAAAAATAAACTATAGTTTTCTATAATTTCAAAACGTGTGTGTGTGTGTGTGTGTGTGTTTGTGTGTTTGAATGGAAACGGTCAACGGAAACTAGTACTTTACTGATATACTTTTTTAGTTTTTTCGATTTTTTAAAAAATTCGCTCTAACAATTGATTAAAATTTATAAAAAATATATTTATTACATGATCTTTGAAAAGCAAAATTTTAGCATTGTATTTGTTTATATTTAACAGTGGGCATGTCTCGTTGCGTAATGTTCTGAGGAAGAGTTCTTAATTGAATTGTAAGATCTTTACAAAAGAGAAATTCCCTCTATAATATTTTTTCTATATTATTATAATATTATCTTTATAAAATAAACAATGTAATGATTATAATGTATTTTTGTAGCTTGCAAGAAAAAAGAAAATTTGCCGATTTTTTTTAATTGTCAAAATTTTGTTGATCCAATGTGTCCCGTGTGCAACAAACAAGAACCTCAACAAATCTATTATTACTACATCTTGACTTGGCTCACAAATGGTTAATAGTGAGTTTTTTAATATATAGTTTCGCCGAAAAACTGATTTGTTTCATTTCCTGAAAACTACCCAAAGTAGAATGTTATCTTTTTTCCATTCATCGATTTATAATTTTATAAGAAAGAGCTAAGTTCAAATGTTGCAAGCAAGCTATATTTATTTTATTTATTTATTTACAAAAGAGATTTTCTCCTTTCGTATTTGAAAGCAAGTAATTTAATTATTGAACAAGCAGTATTTTATCATTTGTTTTGTTGTACTTTTATTAGAGAAAAGTGGGCACTTTGAGACACAAAAATTCAAATTGCTTTAACATCCTGAATACACTACCATCATTTGGACCATATTTTAATGTTATAAATATATTTCAAAATTCATATCATAATTATGCCAATTTTCAAAATATTGTTAAAAATAAAAAATATTTTAAATGTCCCCCTAGTTTTGAGACACCCTGTAGAATAGGGTGAGACACTACACGAAGAGGCGCATCAATTTATGTTTTAATTATATTTCAAGTATTTAAGGAATTAGAAATTAAATTTGACCATAAAATGAAATATCTATAATGCAAAGGGAATATTTTAGTTAAAAGACAATTTAAATAAAATTGTGTTATAACCATAAAATAAAAATAAAAATCTGGTGTGACTATACGCACATCACACAACTTTCTCTTACCTAAGGAAAGCTGGGTGATGTGTTGTCATACCATATTTTTTTGGTCGGCCCCCTAGGTAGCCTTCCTCTAATTCATCTCTTAATAGAACAATGTACAGCCAATTTAACTAATATCGTAAGACACCTATCTTAAATATAAAATTTCAGCCACGTACGTTTTTTCATTTTTGAGAAATCTTGTTCACACATACACAGACCATTTTGCGAAACATTTTTTAAACTTCCGTAGGAATCTCGAAATCGATTTTTTGGCAATTGCAATACTTTCTTATTATATATTTCATATATAGGTAAAAAAAAGCAAAAATTTGTCAAAACTATTACTATATTATATAATATTATATAATTCAAAATTAATTTGAAATAAATAAGCTATAATATAAAATAAATGATATAAATATTTGTTTATAAACGAGTTGATTGAATCTTTCTTTATGTGCAAAAACATTATTTTCTCTATAGAACTCTAATAATGCAATTAAGTAGGAAATAGTCAAGGTATTAATCCGCTTACATGAAAATGAAAAAATCCGGAATGGCCTCCCCTCGATTTTCTCATATTCACATATATATCGAAAAAGTTTTACTAAATATATTATACTTACCATAATTACTATTAGATTATTAAATAGTTATCACGATTTTAAGAAAAACGTTTCAAGTAAAGTACGACTTCCTGTTGCCGGACATAGCTTAAAAAACCCCCGATATTTTTTAGGATCGTATGATTCAGGAACTGACTCTGTGGTCCAGAAAGTAATTTACTTGTGACTATATTGGAGTGGGTCTATAAATTAACCTATTAAAAAGGTGATAAATAAATAATAAAAATAATATAGTTGTAAGGAGTTGGCTACACTATTCCACTAGATATTGATTTTTATTTGTACTCCTCTATTCTCATAAAATACGTCGATGCGTCGCCATTGTTTACACATATTAACAATACATGACAGGTACATGTATTCGGCCCGTTCATTAGTTGAATTATACAATGGCTTAGGAACCCAAATTTTAAGGGAGCCCCAGATAACATTAGTAAAACATATTTTTTTATCTTATTTTTATGCAATTTTTAAATACTGTATTTGCAATTTTTTATAATTACATTTATTTGAAATGATTTTAATTGAATATATGTAATTATATTATACCCATATAAACTACCTAGAGATAATTGTATGTAAGTAAAATTTTAAATAAGAAATTTTGTTTCTTTTAGTTTTGTATCTACGAGTATATATAACCCTATATTCATATTTTGTTTAATTAAGAACACTTTATGAAATTAGAATCTTTATAATTAGCTCAATACATCCTCCTATCCAGACGATAGAGAGAGGAAGAAATATAAATGCGATGATAATATAAAATTTTAACGATTTCTTTTCAAAAGGGAGTTGAACTTGAAATTCGCTTAGGGCATGTGCCCTTTCAATAATAACTAACTCTGGACACTAAAATGAAGCCACGACTGATGATGGGACAATAAATTTGATTTGATCCGGAACGTCTCAATATTCATAAAGCATCCGGAGGCTTTATATTTTTTGGCTTCTCCTGCCTTGCATCCTTCTCAGCTTGTACTCTTTTCCTTTCTGAAATAAATTCTGGTGCTGATCTTGAAATTCACTTCATTTATTGCAGTCTTCATTATTAATTTTTTTATAGCTAATTGTTAAATGAAAATAGTCCCAAAATATTTTTTTTTTTAAATAATATCTGCATTTATGGAGGGAATTAATTTTTGTCCATAAATGAATGAATCGTTGAGATAAGAGCAATTCTGTAATTTATTGAGTCTTCTATTCCTCCGGTCGCAGAGGTTAATCCCTGGCCCTAAGTTCTCCAGCGAAGTGATTAGTGCCTTTAATCTTAAAACAAATGCTGGATCGATTTATAATAACAACTTAAAGGATCATTCACTGTTTGAGTGATAATTCAAGATAAAGATTACAATCGCCCTCGAGATTAATTGCAGTCATCAGTAAGATACCCCTTTAAGCATCTTGATAATGCAAAGTCGAATTATATATTCATTGGCATTATCCCAATCAAACTAATTGAATTTAGGAATAATTATTTTATTGAATATTATTACAATTAGAATATCAATTAAAAATAATCAGAGATGAAAAATTAGTATACTATTATTATTTAATCTTTTCATTCAGATTTATACGATATATGTATATATTTGTAAACAATACATGCTATCTCTCCATATTTATTTAAATTATTTGGTAGCTAATGTAATTAAAATAAATTTTATCGCTTAAATCGGGAACCATTGAGGCTTAGAAAAAGAAGCTAGTTCAACTTCTACACTAAGGGATAAGGGCTTTATGTCACTTAGTTGATGAATAAAATATTATAATTGTGGTTAATTTTAATTCAATTAATATATCTTTCGATAGGTAAATGTGTGGCCCTCATCATGTGCAGCTCATGTTATGTACACACAACCAATGGCCGAAATGTAGTGTAAATTGGTTAATTGAATATTAATTACGATAAATTAAAGTACAACAAAAATTACTTTTATTATTTAATCTTCTAAGGAATGTAATAAAAAAGTTTTTGGATGAAATAGATCAACTAGAAGTATAAATTGAATTGTAACTGAAGGCCACAGAATGAGGGGCCGAAATGTTTATTTTATGCAAGTAAGTCATATTTTACATTAAGTATTTAATAAAGAAACCTATTGACGAGTTCTATTTTTAAGCCTTCCTAAATCCAACTTTTAAAAGATCCCATTTGCCGGCCTTTGCTCAGTTAAGTAATATACTCGTATCTATTACTAATTAGGCAAACTTTAATATGTATTAATTAGTGATGAGCCGATCAGGGCCTAGGCCGATTATCCGAAGGAATATTATTAATTTGATTTAAAGCCGATTAATTGCTCATAAATTTTTGTTGGATTTTTTCTTTATTCAACAAAATTTTTTCCTTCCTGCCCATCATTTTCCAATTTTATTATGTCCATCCAGGCTTATCTTTAAGTTCTATCCATCTCTTTTTCACTTCTTGTCCCTTCGTTGGTCTTTAAATATTTAGCAAAATTTAACAATGGTTTCTTGAAATGATTAATCTCCTATTACCATTTATTGAGTTGTCTATTTAACATTCAAATATAAGTTCATCTTAAACGTTTGCATCTTAAAAATTGTTTAGCCCAGATTTTGAAAGTGAAAGAAAACAGATGAAAAGAATGTTAAGCGACTTTCCTATAATATTTTTTCATTTCATTTGGACCGTATAGGTCCCGTAGGTACCGAACCAGGGCACAATTTATTTACCTGAAGTGCCATCTATCGGCACCCCGTGAAGTTATTTATTTTATTTGCTATCTCTAACTCTTCCTCCTGGTCTTTCTCTTAGCACCGACTTCTTGCGAAAAGTGCATCAGTGGGGAGAATCCTTCTTTGTGTTTTTTTCATAGGACGGGGTGTCAGAGCAACTCCCTCTCCTCGTAGAGTTGCCTGAGGGCTCTATTGTGGCGGGATCCAATGTCCCAATCCAGGGCACACTTGAGGATTTGTTTACATTCAATATTTTTATTTAATGAAAAATTCCCTCATGCCCGCTCGTAAACCGATCTTTGCAGAACAGAGACACCCTATCGACCCTATAATATTATAAAGAAAATTAAAAGAATAAGAAGCTTAACACTAATATAACAGATTAATTCGACAAATTAAAAAATTCTCATACCTATGGGAAATTTTATTCATATCCATCATTCTAAATTAATTTTTCCCTGATAAATGAATTCGTTTTCTTTATTTCAATAAGATTAATTGCCATTGAGTCTAAAAACATTCGATATTTTGTGACACAGGCCAAATGAAAAAACATTTTATTTCAGTTCCCCCATCCCCGATACATTCTTAACGTGTTTCATTGTGGCAAACAAATATATATTGACATACTTGATCTATTGGTACGTATTTATTAAATTAAATGAAATCACGTAAATCAAGAGAGTTCAAGGGTCAGACAATTTTGTTTTATCCATGAAGCCTATAATTTTACGGCCCTATTTGTCACTAATTAATCTATTGAAATACTGTATTTAGACATATTGCACTTAAAATATTATTTACTAATTCATTAATTCTGCTCGGATTTCTCCTCCATGCTTTGGACATCCATCACTAAACATTCAATCTTGTTGACTTATATTGGGCTAATATCACTTACTCTTTCTAGCTTGTCTATATAAGGCGATCTTGATAAATGGCCAAATTATTCTTATTCTATTTTTTACATAAATTTATTATTAAAAAACTATTTAAAAAATTTGGTTTTTTCATTGATTTTTCATTCTCCTCTTCTTTTTACCGCATTTGAGAAGAGCCCATTGAGCAGAGGCGTAAATAGCCTATGGCCGATATGGCCCCGGACATAGGCGCCTTTTTGTTTGACACCTCTTTGCGACATATTCTTATCAGCAACTGACAGACCATTTTTTTTGCAAGGCATAATTTTAAATGCACAATACAACTTTCATTGTTACTTGTTATATGACTGACGTTTTTATATTTACTAGACGCAGACGTGCGTTTATCCTAAAAGGCGCATTTATGTCAACTTGTTAGTTACGCCTCGGTCAGTGAGATATTTTGTACTCAGACACAATTACACAGTCAGTCCATTTTCCGAACTATAAATAAATTTATTTTATTATATAGAAGACGAAGGAAAGATAGAGCAGCCAGTAGATAAATAAAACAACTGATAGGAATTTGTTTGAAAATATTGGTGATTTTCAAACGCCTCATAGACTGTGAAATCCAGTCAACATATCGTTTAAAATAAAACAATTTTGCAAGAGAGTTTGTGTTATATATAAACAATTTTATTTCTGGTCGACGTTCCGAGCACAAATTATTCATGCTCTTCTTTAAAACTAAATATTTAAAAAAAAATACACATCGGTATTACTGAGTTATAAATAAAATATTCTAACAAATGTGTTATATATAAAATATTGTTAGAATATTTTATATATAAGAATATCACCAATGTGTATTTTATTTTTTGTCTTGAAGAAGGGCGTGACTTGCGCCCGAAACGTCGACCAGAAATATAATTGTTTTTCTTCTGGCTGCACTATTTTTCCTTCGTCTTCTACATCGAATACAGCCATAATTTATCTCTATTATTATTATGTATTATATATTCATATATATTTATGAAAATCATTTGAAATGAATAATCAATTTAATTAAAATACTCAAAGGCTCACATTTGGAGAGAACTTGGATGGCGACTACGAGTTTTCTTAGCTAATTCACCCTCCCTTTAACGCTACTTTTTCCCTTGCTCCTTCTCTCACTCTTAAATATAAAATAAATATTGCTATACCGACCCCGATCACAGGAAGAATTTTATTTATTTATTTATTTTAACACTTAACGAATTAAAGAAAAATTTTGTCCTTAGAAATTTATTGTGCTTGAGTTGATAGTTTGTAGAACAAAGGAAATAAGTGTTGCATTATGAATTGCCAAAGCTAGTAGCCCAGGTAAGGGACAAATCGGCTTAAAAAAATGAGCAAGGTGAAATGACAATTTGAGTGGGTCCCGAGACGGAGCTCCCATGCTGGTCAAACCTCCAAGTCCCGGTTTAATCTAAAAAACAAACAGTTATTGTATTATTCACCAGCTCAATAACCAACCGGGATTTTTTCTTTCTAAGTTCTATATCTTTGTAAAATTGTCATATATTTGTTTCTAGATTTAAATCAAATTTTACTCTCAAAGATGAGAATTATATGAGCTATCCCCCCCCCCATGTAGCAGTGTCATTCACGTAAAGCAAGTATCTTTTTTACTAAATAAAAATAATATTCATCCTGTATATATTGTCAGATACATTGTGATTTTTTAGACTCCGGGGACCTCAAAACCTGTATTTCCGTTGAAATCTCAACATCGATTATTTTTGCGATCGCAATACTTTCTCACTAAATATTTCATATATAGATAAGAGAAAGTAGAAAATGTGACGATTAATCGAGTAGATCAAGGCCAATCTTTAATTTAAGGCAACTCAAGTCAGTTACTTTCCTGACAAAGCACAATAATTGAAACTTAGAATGAAAAATTCAATAAAAGTTGATTTTTAATTTTTTTTCACCTCGAAAATTCTTTATCTACAATTTTAAAATTAATTTTCACTATTAAAATCACTCTTTCAAATAATATTTTTTTAAATAATTAATTTCGAAAAATATAGTTTTTAATAAAATATTTTAATTAATTTTTGAGTTTATGGATCGTCCATATTTTGAAGGTCATAAATAACTCTAGCTTGGGGGGGGGGGGAGTGAGGCATCACTAGGAATATTGTCCCTACTTAAAAATAGGGCTTTTAAATCACTTTTCTATAATCTTTTTTTACTCCATATTAGGAATGCAAAAAACCTCCCGGTTATAAACGATGACCAGTTATTTT
The DNA here is from genome assembly GCA_010014785.2 of Anisolabis maritima. Lineage (NCBI taxonomy): Eukaryota > Metazoa > Arthropoda > Insecta > Dermaptera > Anisolabididae > Anisolabis > Anisolabis maritima. The sequence goes on along the minus strand of JAAAKE020094200.1, from coordinate 8,578 downwards.
ATTTCTGTTATTTTCGGTTATTTTTTGCTGCGGTTTTAACCGGTTATTTTTAAAAATCCAAAAACCGGCAGTTTTTTTTTAGGTGGATGAATTGATAAGTGTTAAGTGGCAAAAGTGCTGCACGGTGATTCACTCGTGTCGCGTAAGTTGTCGAGCATTTCAGTTATTTAATTTTTTTTTTTGTTTGTTCGTAGAAGTAGTTTTAAATTATTTTTTTTTCCTTAGCATAGATTTATCGTTATTATGTCGCAATCCTTCACTAGGTGCGGTAGAACTGAAGCGGAGTGTTCAATTTACTTAAGTAAATTAAAAACGGGAGGAAGCACAACTGCGTCAACAGTTAAAAAATAAACATCCAAAATGTTTTTTGGAAGAAATAAATATTCGTTGATTTTCTGCAAACTTTGGATCAAAATATAAACTAAACTGAACTTATGACCCCTAATACAAGAGGTGAAACCCCTGCCTCTGATCTAAGGTTCAGGGCAAAAAAAAAAAAAAAAAAAAAAAACAGGTTATTTCGGGTTAGACCGAGATCCTATTAATTTGCTAAAATTGACATCTCTATTCCATACTTCTGAATCAGTTATATTTAATAAAATTTTTAATCAAACTAAATTCCTTATATAAGCAACTGTTTAAGATTCATTGATAGCAAAAACAAAAAAATTTGAAATTTTTTTTCGTATTATATATAGGTGTTGATTTCAAATGGTCCACGAGAGTTATACTTTATTTTATGGGCTTTTTGGTAGTTTTTATTTTGTTTTTATAGATATTTAACACTATTTTAGGGTTTAAACTTTTCTAACAATACCCATTAATTTTTTAACAAAAAAATACAAGCGCGTTAGATGAAAGTTATGAGAACGCAAATTTTTTTTTAGTAATTTTTTCAATTTAATTGTTGCATATTAAATTTAAACTAAATATCAAAAGATGTATTTATGTCAAAACTTAGTTTTGTCAGGTGATAATATAATCAGAATTAATGTTAAATTTTTGCAAGTTGATTGTTTTTTTTTTTTTTTTTTTTGAAATTGTTTATTCCGTCCCGGTGTTGGTCGATAGCAGCAGAAGCAGAGAAGGGCTCTCTCATCCTTTTTCCATTTCCTCTTTCAGTAGACCTCCCATGCATGCTGGTTGGGTCCTCCGCTAATGAAAGCCCCTTTGATTGGGCCTCTGTTCAAGTCACGTCTTGGCCCCCGTCTAATGAGATTATCGGCACAGTTGAGTATTCCAGACAAGTTCCCTTTGAAAAATACAGTGTTATAATTATTTTACAGGTCTGCACAGAACACACCATATTCTTCTTAATAAGGAGAGTATTTTGCTTGTATTCGTTTCTAACAGACACACACTTAGATAATTTGAACAAACACAGATGCGATAACTAATCCTTTTCAAGCTGCCTTATTAATCGTTTTGATTTGGCTTGCTATCAAATTTTTTTTGGAAACCTAAGCTTTGAGACTTCACTAAAGTAAATATAATTTTCTATTTTTGAAAGGAAAAAAAAAATGAATTTATAGCATTTAAATTTGATTCAATTAAAATTAAAGTTTGATGAGGAATGTACAAGGCAGATTGCAGGAATGAGAAAACCCTTTGGATACCAAACCCGAAAGGAGACGTTTCGGAAAAAATCTATTTACTTATCATTCGTCACATATTGGCTGCTTGTAATTAATTATACTCCATAAGTGTTATAGATAATCTTCTGTGATACACAAAGGTCTATTTGAACTTGAGACTCTCACGTCGGCGAAAGTCACTCACTATAATAAAAAATATAGATGTATACATACACTGTTGTATCATACAAGATTCTTTATGACAACTTTATATAATTATACACAACTATAATTACATACAGCCAATAAGTGATTGAAAATGGATAAATAAATTTTGTCCGAAACATCTCCCTTGCCTTTGTCATCCATAGTTTTTTTTCAATGCAATCTACCTTGCTCATTAATCTTCAAACAGCAACTTACTTCCAATTAAAATTAAAGTTCAATTGGATTCAAACTTAAATAAAAAGGCGAGTGGCTAATGAAGTAAATTCAATGAATACGAAAATCATTGTATTCTTGACAATTAGGTTTATTTTATCTGTGCAAAATTTCAGCACAATTATTTTTTGAGTTTTTTTTTTTGTGCAGTTTCTGATTTCTCTTAGATTTTCTTTAAAATTTTTGTAATAAATGTTTGTGATGTGACATATACATACATATTTTTATAAATAAAATTATATTTCGAGAGTAATCTGATTATTTTAATTCTTTTCATTTCTATTTATTTTGAGGGCCTCTTATTTTAGTTTTGCCCTGGGTCCCGGGAATGCTAGGGGCGGCCCTGATTAGTCACATCAGATTTTCTTTTGTAAAATAATGTTGAAATAAAAAAGAGATGAAAATTAAAGCCGACTTAATTTTGAGTCTATTCTCAGAGTAAAATAATAATAATACTAATAATATCGTTGTCTGATTAAAATATGAGATAAAATTATTATATATTGATTGGATAAGAAATTAATTAAATCTTTGATAATATAGATCACATATTTGCCTTTTCCCCTGAATAGGTCATGTAATTAGAAAATAATTTAGCAACTTTTTATTAATTAGAATAAATTGAATTTAAAAAAATGTAAAAATGGAAAGCCAAATTTAGGAAACTATTTAAAGAATAATTTTATTCGAAAATAAATCAAGTAGATAGGAACCTCCAGGTTCGATTCCCGGCCAATCCAATTAACACGGCCTTGCATAAATCCATTTCTATTATTCTCAGTAAATTAATGCAAATGCTCTGCCTGGCCCTAAATAATAAGAATAATAGGAAAAATGAATTCGGATATTATTTAATAAAATATTATAAAACAAAAACTTAGATGACGTAGAATTAAAAATGATTAGTGAGGACAAGGGCGTAGCTAAGTCATTTTTGGAGGAAAGAACGTCAAAAATATCAACAAAGTTTTTATGTTTGTTTAAAAATAGACCCAATTTTGCCAACTTGAAAGAAATTTTTCAATTCTTAATGGCTTGGTCAAAAATGCTAACAAAATTTTGGCCCTCTAGGCGAGCTGGGGGTGAGAGGGAAGACATTCTCATCCGCCCTTGGCTTCGCACTTGGGGTAGAATAAAATAAACATTTTTTTAACAATTAATAGCATTAAATATTTTCTTACAAGGTATTAAAATATTATTAATAGTAATATTCCACAAAGGAGAGTAGAGACATTTTAATAAGAATAAAAATAAATAAGAGAAGGTAAAAAATATATTTAAAAAAAAAAAACTTATTTTAAATGCATAAAAAAGAGGAAAATAACTTTAAATATAAAATTTTTGAATATTTATGACAAAACAACGCGTGGGCTCTCAATGAAGCTTAAAAAATGAATAAATGGAAAATTAAAGAAAATATTCAATGAGAGCCCACCCTTTTATTTTGTCATAAATTTTCAACAATTTTATACAAAATTATTTTCCACTTTTTAGTGCATTTTAAATAAATGTATTTATATATATATTGTACTTTTTATTCAACATAAATAAAAATTAAGAGAATTTTTCAGAGCTTATCGGATTGGCCACTAGAAACGTTGCCATCGCTTACAATCTTAATTTATGAATTTTTTACTACCCTTTAAAAGTTTTTTTTATAAAAGATGAGTGGCGGCTCGTACTTGGAACTGATGAAGACAGAATGATGATGAACGAACGGGTGTCGTTAAATGTGTAAATAAAATATTTTAATAAAAATGTTTTGTAACATATCCTTAATTAAATTATTGCAAATATTTCGTTTTATTGTAAAAGATGAAAAATGGACTAGAAGATGTACAGATCGACAGACAAAGTAAGTTAAATAAAAACGTTTTAAAAATCTTTTGTTCTCGAATATAATGTTCGTGCCAAAAGTTGTAGGTCATCCTAAAGAACTGGCGGCACCCCTTTGAGAGTTACTGATTTATAATGAAGAATGATGGCAAGCGCCTGAAATGGACACAACTCGTTATTTTGTTTATAAATAAATTTCAAAAAAAAAAAAAAAATATTAACTTCTCTCGTGATATGTGTCCATGTCATTTCGAATTTGGCCTGGGGAATTTTATTTTTATACCTAGTGATTAATTAGAATAAAATTTATAAATATATAAAAGACATTTTAATTGGCTGGCTTGTTAGCAAAGAATGGAACGCTTACTGAATTTGCATCTGAGAGCAAAGGTCGACATTTCCACACTCTAATATTTATCTGCTTCATGGGAATTCTGTGACAGTCCTGAAAAGCCATATATTACAATTATCTCGGTAATATTTTCTTATGCCAGAAAACAGAAAAAATGCCTCACTTATAATATAAGATAAATGAAAAAAAAGAGTGAAATTTTCAAAATATAGATAAAAATAAAATAAATTTATTATAACTAAATATAAAAAGTAAAATTTTTATTTAACTAATTCAAAAACTTATAGTATATATAGTATTTATTCGAAATAAATTAAATTCAATAATTTACCTTTAAAAACCAAAAGATAAGTATATAGAAATGTAAAAATGGAATTGTCTCTGCCTCGATAAATTTGTCTTTCATCTTCGACTTGTTGATTCGGTTTCCGATTAAACGAAAAATTTATTAAATTATTCTAATAAAAAAAAAAGCATAGATATGGGCCAATTATAGTTAGTCATGGGAAGCAGTTTAGCCGAGAGGATAAAGCAGTTAAGCTTATAATCCTAAGTTGAAGGCAACTCATGTTCAAATGCAACTCAAGAATTTATCCTCCATTAATGATGGTAAAGGAAACGGAAACTGTAAAAAGTTACTCCAGAGTAACCACAACGTGTTAATCCCTGTCGTATATAAATGAATGAAGTGAGAAAGTTAATCGTATTAGGCTATTTAAAATATATAATTATTACATTACAATAAATTGGTTAATACGTGCCGACCCCGCAATTTGTAAGATTATGAAGATGCAAAAGACGAAAAAATTCCTAATTGTTAGATATTTCGGCCAAATTTTATTCTTTCATTTTCAGTCCTTTAAGGAGTTATTATCATGAATGACTAAATATACAAATACATATAGACATGTGTCATTTGGCTTAGTGGTTTTTGATAAAATATGCTTCAAGGCCGATAGATCTAAACGTCTCACAAATTTTATCGTTTAATTGGTGAAAAAACCCTCACAATCCAACAATTATTAATCTATAGCCACAAACTCTTCTCAGAAGAATAACTTGTTCGATAGGGAAAGCATGGTGTAAACGTAGCTTTAACGATCTTGCACTCAAATCGTTTCCCGTTGCAATCGCAAGGAGAGGAATCCCTCTAAAATAATTTATTGATGGAGCTTGTCTGCTACAAAGTCCTGCCCCCTCCACCCAGCTCCCTTGATTAAAAATGGGCAGCTTGAAATAAGAACCAGCGACTTGGGTTCTTGTAATTCAAGATTAAGGTTAAAAATAAATTTAATAAATTAGAAGATATGGACTTAGGAACACCCATTTATTTTAGTTTGACTTCGTTCGCTGTATAATTATATAAATTTTATATTCATATTACTGAAAAAGTTTTTATAACTAACAACGGATTAATAAATAAAGAAATCTAAAGATTATCAAAAATGTAAATTATTGTTTTGATTTTTAATGGAATTTGTAAAAAAAAAAATCTAATTTCATTAAATAAACTCCACTGGGAAATATTTGGAAGAAACTTTTGCAAGTAATTAAAAGATAGTTAAATTTTTTTATGAAAGGGATTTTTATAAATGTTTCAAGTTACAAAATTAGTGGTATAATATCGTGGATCATTTTTTGCTTATAAAGTGAAAATAACGTTTTTTTTTTTTTTTTTTTTTTTTAATCGACACAAACTCATCTCGCAAAAATGTTTTATGTTTGTTAGACCACCAAGTGTTTTCGTTGATAACTCGCTATTAGTCATACTACGACGGTTGTTGCGGTATTACAGGTTTGATGTCGAGATGCTCTTTCCTACCGAAATATTTACACGTATTTTCAACTTCATTCTCAACAATTTCATCAGAACAACTCAAATCTTATCTTATAGATTGTGAACGTTTTATTGAAGTTATCGGGACGCATGCTTCCTGGGGGTCGAATCTAAGATTCTTAATTTACAACGAAATTGCAAAATTTTTCCGCTCTTATTAAACAGGGCTAACTATACCATAATCCTTAGCGAGTATTAAGGCAAGGCATGTTTATTTTTATTACTATTTTTTAGGTTATGTGGTGTATATAAATAAATATATTTTTATTATTTATACTTAAAAAAGAAAAAAGTCAGAGATTAAATAAAATTTCAGTTTCTCTATGTGATGACGTAGTTATTATCTTATACCCATTTTTTTTTTCGTTTTTTAAGAATAAATCCCCTTCTATTCAAAGAATTAATATAAAATTTGGTTCAAGACTGGAGACAAATATCTTAATTATTACAACTAAGTTCCAAAAGATTTAGTCCAGGGCATCCTGGGAAAATCGTATAATAGTTCTTAATATATATCGGGTAGTCTTTTTTACCGCCCTCTGAGTGACCGTTTTACTCCAAATTTTAATACTTTCTTAGACGCACCTAGGATTAGGATCTTGAAAGTTTCATCCTTCTCCGATGAGTGGTCCAGGAGATGTAAGCCAATAAAAAAGCTACATACATCTACACACATACATAATATATAAATACGTCTATTAAGATTAATTTGAATTTTGAGATGAGGATAATGAAATTAAATAGTTTTCGTGATCTATTTATTTGAAATAAATTTTGATATTTAATACACCCCTCAAGATAAACTTTTACCAAGTCATATTTTATTGTATCTAACAGTTTTGTGAGTATCGTTTACTCTACCACTAAAAATATACTCATAAAACTATTAAATAAACTCTCACTTAGTTAAGGTCCGTTTCAATTGATGTATTGAATATCAAAATCGATTTCAAATAAATACATCTCAAAAACTATTTAATTTAGTTTTACCCCCGCTGAAAAGGTTTCTGTTGCATACAGTGAGTGGTTAGAGCCGGAGGAAATGTTGGTCCCCTGGTATGAGTTGCGTTCTATAAGTGAAAAATTTTTCACTTGGGTTATTATAAGATCGGATAAATTTTTATGGTGCAAAGGAAGAACACCAAAGTTCCGCAGGCAGGTGATTCCCGAAAGTGTTAAAAACGGTCACTCGATCCATCAGCAAAAATATACTTAGAAAACTATTAAATAAAAAAAAGAGTAAGATGACAGCCACTCGCTCTTTTTGAAGAGTGTGCGCGCACGCAACTTAAAGTGAACAGTGATTGTATGGTGTATGGGTTGTTGCAAATCTTTTCCCCCTTTAGAAGAAGATTTTGTTTTGAACGTTTTTTTCTCTCTATAAATAAGTGTAATTTTGTTAATCGGCCTGTGGGAACCAACATCAAAGATAAATCATCATTATTTCAACGAAGGTATTAACATTTATATTAGCCAACACCCTCAAAACTGACAAAACAAGGAGTGGAAAATAAAGATTTATAAATTAGCCTGATTTATAGTTTGAACGTGGTCGGGTGTATTCAGTGAGAATTTTAAACGTTTCAGAAATATTTATTGTAAAATCAAGCCAAAATCTCTCCATTACTTATAGCTGATTCGTGACTTAAATTTGATTGGTTTCTGTTATAGGAGAAGCTGCGAACTTGGCGAAATCACGGATCAAATCAAATCGGTTGATTAGCTGTTTTTTGATCGGATTTTTGCACAGATTCCTTTAAAAGCCTGAAAAAAGATCAACTTGGAATGCGATTCGCTGGATAAATTTGGACTATTGTAAAATTATTACTACGTTTATAGAATTTAAATGAGCTCATGAGAATATTCTTATTTCAGATCCGAAAACAATGTTGATTTTAAAAAGAGATTAATGCACAAAATATTCGACCATTATTTAAATAATAATAAGAAAAATATTAGACTCTATTAAAAATATTTATCATCATGTATTTGAAGTACATAATATACACTCATTATAATTTGAAAAATCAAGTACAAAATACTTTAAAAAATTCTAAAAAACCTTTTCTTCTAGAGACAAGGACGTTTCAGATGTTCCCCCCCCCCCCCCCTAAAATGAGCAATTTTTTGTGAATTTATATATATTTGCCCGAACCCATACAACACTCGTGTATTTAAATGTGGGTGTGGGTCCCCCTAAAATTGTCTCTTGTATCAGTCTCTGACTTGACAGCAATTCGTGTTTGGCATTACGCTGAAAATATTTTCATATTGTTTGTTTGTTTATCTTCTTTCTTCGTCGAGACCAGAAATACTTTTTTGTATATTAATTTTTTTTTTTTTATTTCTTTTTCGGCTGCACTGGACATTTAGAATTTTATAAATGTTCTCTGTATATAATTTTAATATTAAATATCGATTGCTTGCGACGTGCGTGCATTGTTGTTTAGTAATATGATATTATGTCTTATATATCAACATATATATATATATATATATTCAAATTACATTCAGCCTCTCGACGCACCCCACACCACC